>JAKUBJ010000072.1:0-53376 GCA_030566855.1 Tortispora sangerardonensis | reverse complement strand
ATATATGATCAATAAGCGGTTTACAAACTGTTATTTAATAAAAGCAGTTGAGTCCCAAAATGGACGTTTTTTTCACGACCCCGACGGGATCCCATTTCCCGCCATGCTCTACACCTGAGTCATTTCAGATCTGGATAAATAAGCGGGAATTAAAGGCATACTAGTTTTACTGTAACAGGGAAATAAGCAGAAAATCTTAGCTTTACGTTTCTTAATTGCAACTAATCAGGAAATACGGCTTGACGGTTGCAAGGATTCGATAAGTTCATGGTAATTAAGATACTACCAGCCGCTTAAACAGTAGAAACGGGTCACTGGATTCGCATGTTACTCGGCAAAAAGAGTTGGAGAAGGTCTTGCATACTTTAATAAATGAAACACAAGAAGTTTTTATAGAATTAAATCGATGATCATTACTAAATGGAATCAAGTGGAGAATTCTTTTTTTGGCTATAATGATATAGCGTCGACATATATAGGATATATATGGGATATATGGCGATTGTAAACAAGGAAAATAAGGTTTTAAAGTTTAGTAATACAAGAGTCTTATAGGCTATCTTTAGTTTTTATCACATGTTATTGTATTACTGGATTTAGCGATCAACACAGACATTGCAGCTTTTATGGAAAATTTGCTTTTTATCGCTCCTGCAAGGCATGCACATTTTACGTTCGACATTAATGATTTTCTTATTGCCTATTCTCCATTTTAGGCTCTTGTATGGTTAGAAAAGCGACTAAATGATAAGAATTTTGAATAGCTTTTATTTGCCGTTTGAGGTAGCGTAAGTCTGTTCTTCCATCGATCGACTGTTTATTGGATGCCCAAAATACTACTATAAACATTATAATCTCCTTATATAAATACCTCTCAGTTCTGCCTTTTCTTTCCGTTTCTTTCATCTTTTATTGTATATAAATAGTAAATAAACAATGGCTGACACCGAACTTCCAGTATCTGAACCTGCAACAGCTCCACCACCAGTGCACTATCGATCTAGAGTTGCCGATATGTTCCCTGATAGCATTCGTAACCATCTTGTAGCAATGGTTGCTGAATTTTGTGGTACTTTTATGTTCTTATTTTTTGCATTTGGTATTGCTACAGTAGCTAATTGGAATCTTGTTCTTGGAGATTCTTCCAATGCTCAAGTTGTTATGATCGCTTTAGGCTTCGGTTTCTCTGTAGCTACAAGTGTTATGTGCTTTTACAGAGTATCTGGTGGTCATTTAAATCCTTGCATTTCTTTAGGACTCGCATTAGTTGGTGCAATTACACCATTACGCTTTTTAATTAATGCCGTTACACAACTTGTTGCTGGTATCTGTGCTGCTGCTGCTGTTGATGCTATGACACCTGGTCCTGTATCTTTCGTTAATGAACTTAGTCATGGTGTATCACGTACACAAGGTGTATTCTTAGAAATGTTCTTTACTGGACTATTGGTTATGACAGTACTTTTAACAGCTGTAGAGAAAGCGAGGTTTACATTCATGGCACCATTAGCAATTGGATACGCATTGTTCATTGGCCATTTGTTTGGCGTTGGAACTACTGGTGCAGGTATTAACCCCGCTAGAGCTCTTGGACCATGTGTAGTAGCTCGTTACTTCCCTCCATACCATTGGATTTACTGGGTTGGACCAATTCTCGGCTCATTCATTGCTGCTGCCCTTTGGCACTTACTTCACATATTAGATTATGAGACATGTAACCCAGGACAAGATTCTGATGGCATGGAGAAGAAGAATCAATAATCGATTAAGACTGTGATAGCTAAAAAGAAAAAAGATTAAATATTTTGCTTATGCTGTAATTACTAATCGTTTAATCATAAGTTATACGATACTTTCTTAAAGTAAATGCGTACATATGTGAATTGAACGTGACATAGTAACCACCTTCCCTTGAATGTGTAATACTCGAAACAAGAATCCTGCCTTGTGTGACCTCACTTCTTTCACATTTTATTTCACAATCATCATCTTTATTCTATTATTACTTTCTCTTTCAAGCTTTTCTGTTCGTTCCCATAAAAGAAACACGCGTAGCTTAGGGTAACAAATTTAGCTCTTCATTCTTTTATTTCACGCGTCAAGTCTTCTGGTTGGAGTTGCTATTTATTTTTTTCTGACTAATATCGATTTCTTTAACCGCTTATATATTTATTTTTTATTATATATATACTCTTACTTTTCTTTATCTTCTTCTTTATATTTGTTTTTGTTAATATCGATTTTTTGTTGATAAAAAACACCTTTTAAACCCTTTTTCTTTTGACAAATATGTTCGTTTACAAAAGAGGTATGTACATTTAACAATTTTTTATTTACGGAGGCGAAAATGGTTTTGTCTGGTTTTACGCGTCTGGTTTTTCGCGTTCGATTACGCGTTTTTTATTTACTTTTTATTGTTTCTTTTTCTGTTTCATTGCTAACATTATTTTACTATAGATGGTCGCAAAGAACGCGTCCAGTTTGATAAAATTACTGCACGCGTTTCACGCCTTTGTTACGGTCTCGATTCCGAACATGTAGACGCTGCTGCTATCACACAGCGCGTCATTTCTGGTGTTTATCAAGGCGTGAATACCACTGAACTTGATAATCTTGCCGCTGAAACTGCTGCCTATATGACTACTCAACATCCTGATTATGCTATTCTTGCTGCTCGTATCGCTGTCTCTAATCTTCACAAGCAAACAAAGAAAGTCTTTTCAAGTGTTATCAAAGACTTATACGACTATGTTAATCCTAGAAATGGTAAACATTCTCCTTTGGTTTCTAAATCTACCTTTGATACTATTATGGAACACTCAGATGAGCTCAATTCTGCAATCGTCTATGACCGCGATTTCCAATACAACTATTTTGGCTTTAAAACTTTGGAACGCTCCTATCTTTTGAAATTAGATGGTCAAGTTGCGGAACGTCCTCAGCATATGATTATGCGTGTATCTGTGGGTATTCACGGCGATGATATTGAAAAAGTAATAGAAACCTATAATCTTATGTCTTGCAAGGCTTTTACTCATGCTTCTCCTACTCTTTTCAACGCTGGCACTCCACAACCTCAAATGTCATCTTGTTTCCTCCTTACTATGAAAGATGACTCTATCGATGGTATCTACGACACCCTTAAGACTTGTGCCTTGATTTCAAAGGCTGCTGGTGGTATTGGTCTTTCTGTGCACAATATCAGATCCACTGGCGCTTACATTGCTGGTACTAATGGTACCTCAAATGGTATTGTTCCCATGCTTCGTGTATTCAACAATACCGCAAGATATGTAGACCAAGGTGGTAACAAGCGCCCTGGTGCTTTCGCTATTTATTTGGAGCCCTGGCACCCTGATGTTTTCGACTTTGTTGAACTTCGCAAAACTCACGGTAAAGAAGAAATTCGCGCTAGAGATCTTTTCCTTGCTTTATGGGTTCCTGATCTTTTTATGAAGCGTGTAGAAGCAAATGGTGAATGGTCACTTATGGATCCCAATGAATGCCCTGGCCTTCATGACTGCTATGGCGATGAATTTGAAGCTCTTTATGAGAAATATGAAAAAGAAGGCAGAGCAATGAAAACTGTAAAGGCTCAAAAGCTTTGGTATCATATTTTGGATGCTCAAAGTGAGACTGGTAACCCATTCATGCTTTACAAAGATCACTGCAATCGCAAGTCTAATCAAAAAAATTTAGGTGTCATTAAATCATCTAATTTATGTTGTGAAATTGTCGAGTATTCTGCTCCTGATGAGGTTGCTGTTTGTAACTTAGCTTCTATTGCATTGCCTTCATTTGTTGAGGCTGAAGGTGATGATATCTTTTACAATTTTGCTCGTCTTCATTCCGTTACAAAGGTCATTGTTCGCAACTTGAATAAAATTATAGACATTAATTATTACCCCGTTCCAGAGGCTAAGCGTTCGAACATGCGCCATAGACCTATTGCGGTTGGTGTTCAAGGATTAGCTGATGCATTTTTGGCTTTACGTCTTCCTTTTGATTCTCCTGAAGCTAAGCTTTTAAACATTCAAATTTTTGAAACTATTTATCATGGAGCAGTTGAAGCATCAATTGAACTTGCTAAGGAGCTTGGGCCTTATGAAACCTATGAAGGATCTCCAGCATCTCAAGGATTGTTGTCATATGATCTCTGGGAGCACTCCCCTACAGATTTGTGGGACTGGGATTCTTTGAAAGAGAACATGTCTAAATACGGATTACGCAATTCACTTCTTGTTGCACCTATGCCTACAGCATCTACATCTCAAATTTTAGGATTCAATGAATGTTTTGAACCCTATACATCGAACATTTATTCACGCCGTGTACTTGCGGGAGAGTTCCAAATTGTTAATCCTTGGTTATTGAAGGATCTTGTTGATATGGGACTTTGGGATGATGATATGAAGAATAGAATTATTGCTGATAATGGATCTATTCAAAACATTCCTAACATTCCTACTGAATTGAAGAAGTTGTATAAGACTGTATGGGAGATTTCTCAAAAGGCTATTCTTGATATGGCAGCAGATAGATCACCATTTATTGACCAGTCTCAGTCATTGAATATCTATCTTCAAAATCCTACTATGGGCAAGCTAACAAGTATGCACTTCTATGGATGGAAGAAAGGATTAAAGACCGGTATGTATTATTTACGTACACAAGCAGCATCTAAGCCTATTCAGTTTACTGTTGATCAGGAGGCTTTGAAATCTAACATGAAAAATTCAGCAGCTGCGAATATTACGATTTCTAGAAAATCTTACAGGAAAGTGTCTATGCGTCAAGTTTCGGACTCTACATTGCTTGGTATAGAAGATAATAATCAAGCAGTACCACTTGAGAAAGAACCAGTTGCTATTAAAGAAACTGAGGTTGAAAAGAAGAGTGATGACTTTGAAGCTTTGACACCTGCCGCCTCCGATGATGGAGAATCTAATAAGGAGAATGAAGAAACTAAGAAATCAAGTGCAGATGAAGAGTTTGACATTTATAATTCTAAGGTTATTGCTTGTTCTATTGCCAACCCTGAAGCTTGTGAAATGTGCTCAGGTTAAGAATTGATTAACCGCATATTCTTCGTTTCTATTTGCTCTTGTTTTGTTTTTTTCTTTTGCTATTATATATGTTACGTAAATTTTTATAATTACAAATCCTTATTATTTATTATCATACCTTTTTGTGTAGTTTTATGTAATGGTGTATGGTTCACGCTAGGTTTCCTCTTTCGTATGTTTGATGCTTTGACAAAATGTATATAATCGTTCATATCCAGTTAGATTTAAACTACGCTTGATGTGAAGTAACAGTATACAAAAGAAACTAGAAGAGATTATGTAGCTGACGAAGAGATGAATACAAACATACAAGTGTAAGTTGCGTAGGTTTATTTCCTTATAGGGATCGTTGAGTATTACCATAAAGAGATCGTTATATGACCTATATAATTATCTATAAGTTAATTAATTATATTAAAGAACCATTATTAATATAAAAATGGAATACATATGAATGAATTGGAGTAAGTATATGAAAGAATAATGGATTTCATTTGTGTGTTAAATGTGTGATCAGGTCGTGTACATGTGAACCATGTTCTGTGTGCCATTTTAATTAGCCCTCTATATAACACATTCACGTAAAATAAGCTATTTATTAGCCCAGCCGGCCTTTTTCTTAATTTTCTTACTATTTTTGACTTATTATTCATTCCATATACGATACCGTTTTTTCTTTGTTTGTTTGTTTGTTTGTTTGTTTGTTGATTGTACTTTAGTATTGCATTGGTCGTATATAAATCGGTCAAAAAATTGACGCAAAATATCTAAAGGAAGTTCAACTTTTTATTTTTAAAACCGTTGATTTGGCTCTACGATTTTGGCTGATTTGCACGGATCTATTTGTGCTTTTTGGGCGCTTACTTTTTTTAATCTTTCTTTATTTTCATTAATTTATCCTAATATATAGAAGTTATTGTCTTCGTCTAAAAGATAACACATAGCCCTCTTTTTTGCGTTCACGATACCTTTCGATTTTTTATGAGAATTCGATATCGCCTCCCTGCTTCTTGGTGATCATTTTCTCTTTCTTGGCTTATTATCTTTATTCATCGTTTTTGCTTTTTCGGTCGACTTGTCTTTCAATCGCTTTTGCTTTAACGCTTTTTATTTACCTATCCATAACCATAAGAGCTCGACTTCTTTTGTTCAAGTACAACCGGCTTACATACGCGACATCCCTAGGTTTTTTTATACAGCTATTTTGTGTATGATATATATATATATCACTCTTCTTTTATTTTCTATTTAACAACGGACATTGAAAAATATTCAAATAACATATCCCAGCCTTTTCTTTCTTTAGAGTTTGTTCTTGTATTACTGGCTTTTCTTCTTGATTATTTTTGTGTGGCTTTTTTGTATTATATTTACTTTTGTTTCGATTATGTCATATCAGCCAAAAAAAGAGGATTACCGCGATCCTATATTTGATGATGAATCGATAAATCTTTTGAATGACGTTTATCCTCCACAGCCACAGCAGTTCAATGAATCCGATACTCATTTAGGGGCTTCTTCACTTTTGCATCCAGTTGGCCCTGTCAATGCTCCAGTGGAACACCTAAATAACTACAACAATGTTTATATTCAATATCCTTCTGAGGTACCGCATAATCCTATGCATATACCACCTGTCTCAATATCTGTTGCTGCACCAACCCCAACAGTGCCAAATGTACAGATAAATCTTACCAATCCTCATGGTATAGTTAACACTGCGGAACATACAGATCTTTATCTGCAAAATGAAAATGTATCGCAACCATCTTCTAATTACGACGCTGTATCTCCTGCTGCTTCGATTTATGACCACTACAGTCCTGTTGAGTCTCCTGCTCATTTAGATAATAACGGATTTTCTTCTATTCCAGTTCAGGACAACTTACTTTCTGTAGATCCTACAGATTTTCATGGTGCAGATGCGTCAGGAACGTATGCATTACGTAAAGTTCAAAGTTATGATCAGGTAGTTAGGGAGTTTCAAGATGCTGTTTCAATTTCTCCAGAGAGTTTTAGAAGTCATTCTTCAGCGTCTCGTAATGAAGGCCAAGATCTAAGTAAATCGCATAATCCTTCTAACTATGACACTTACCTTACTCCTACCACTAATACAAGACGACAAAGAGCAGTTTCAGATACTTGGGGATCGTTTCAACAAACGTTTGACCATTTAGATTTTGGTCCTTCTAATATACACAATGATGAATCAAATGTTGCGTTATGGCCGTCTAGTCACAATTCTGCTGATACTTCTCATCTATCAAATACTGGTGTGCCACCTTCTGTGAATGAGTACATTCCTTCACCAACACCAAGTCATTGTTCTGATTTACCCAGTACTTTAGGTTTAAACATTGATGCGTATCAAACTTCGAATGCACCAGCTTCAATGGCTCATACTCAAGTTTCTTCATTGGAGAATTCAAACTATTTAGATATACCTAAAATGGGGGGTCGAGCACCGGAATATTCGCCTAGTGGATCTCCAAGGTTATATGATTCAGGCAGAGTTGACAGACAACTAACTCCTGGTGGTGTTTCTAAACGAAGTAATAGCGGTCATAGTAGAACTGGTTCAGGGATTTCAAGGTCTCCTAGTCCTGGAGGCGATAAGGACAGAGGATACATGTTACGTTTAGCAGGACCCTCAACGCAGAAACAGACAACAAAGGCGCCAGATGCAGCTTACAAATGTCCACATTGTGAAGCTTCCTTTACAAGAAGGTACAATTTGAATTCACATATGCTAACACATTCGAAGAAACGCCCATACGTGTGCAAGTATTGCTCGAAGGATTTTACAAGATCTCATGATTGTAGACGGCACGAATTGTTACATGAAGGAGTTAAACGATTTAAATGTCACGGAACACTTCTAGATGGATCTACATGGGGTTGTGGTGCTACATTTGCGAGATCAGATGCGTTATCAAGACATTTGAAATCTGAAAGAGGTAAGTTATGTATTCTACCATTACAGGAGGAAGAAGCAAGAGTTAGGCAGTTAGAATTTCAGAAATTGCACAGTGAGAGACTGGAAGCTAATATAACCTATAATCGAGATGCGGTTGCTTTTCATCAAACTATTCGGAGTCCAGATATGCCCGATATTCAGATTCAGAGTGCAGATATTCGATAGCATAAGGTATTCTCCATTATTTTTGGAGTTTTCTTGTATTTTTAGAAGATGTCAGTATTTGACATTTTTCAGCCATATATATTAAGCAATAATTTTTGATGATTTTATCTTTTTGCCAGTTTTTGAAATTGTATCAGTAATAATACTTTGATCGAGACCAGTTTTAACAGTTACTGATTGTTTATCCAAGGAAATATCGACAGAATCAACACCTTCTAGCTTATTCAATACTCTGCTGACTGCATTAACACAGCCTTGACAAGACATTTCAACGTTATATTCGTACTCATGAGCAGTCATTTTGAATGTAACGAAAGAAATAAAGGAAAATGCAGAGAAAGAGAAGGTACTTATATATAGGAAGAGAAGATGAGTAATTAACGGAGATGGCGGACGATATTGCCTGAGGTAAGATCAAATATCTCTTAGCCGCATAATACACGAAACAGGTAATAAAACGATCTGATAATCTACAAAATATAACACCGATTAGTAATGTCAAGTCTTTTTCATATAATTATTCTACATTTAATTTATATTACCAGTACTTATACCTCCTAAATCAAGGAACTGTAAATAGATAGATTTACCAGAAATCACCTAAAGCCAACATACCTTCAGCGACTTTCAAGAAACCGGCAATATTTGCACCTTTAACAAGAGAAGGTAGTCCATCATTCTTCTCAGAAGAGTAAGAAATAGCAGTATCAACGCAAGTTTTGAAACAGCTTTGCATAATTCCAAGTAAACGTTGGTCTACCTCTTCAGTAGACCAAGAAGTACGTTGAGAGTTCTGAGCCATTTCTAAACCAGATACTGCTACACCACCACAGTTAGCAGCTTTGCCAGGAGCATACCATATACTCTCCGGAGCTTTAATACGCTCAGCTTCGAAAACAGTGATGGCTTCTTGAGTAGATCCCATATTAGAACCTTCAGCAATATACTTACAACCAGCAGTAACAAGAGCCTCAGCCTCATCGCCGGAAACTTCATTTTGAGTAGCAGATGGAAGTGCAACATCTACTTTGCCTACATTCTTCCAAGGACGTTCTCCGGGAAGGTACTTGAATTTATCAGACTTGAATGCAGATGATGTGTCTAGCAAAGAAAGAAGTTCTTTACGGTTTAACTTACAGTCAGCGATTTCGCTGATTTCAGCAGGAGTAAAACCTTCTTCCAAGGCCAACAAACAACCCTTAGAATCAGAAAGACTTACAACTTTACCGCCTAATTCAATTACTTTCAAAGCAGCATATTGAGCTACATTTCCTGAACCAGATATGGCTACAGTCTTGCCTTTGAAGTTTTCTTTTCCTTTTGTGGCATAAAGGATCATTTGCTCAACATAATAAACTAGACCAAAGCCAGTAGCTTCAGGACGAATTAGCGATCCACCCCAGGTAAGACCTTTTCCTGTGAGGACGCCTTCCCAAGAGTTTCTATAAGATTTATAAGCACCGAACAAGTATCCGATTTCTCGTCCACCTACACCGATATCACCGGCAGGAACATCAGTATTATCACCGATATGACGAGATAGTTCCTTCATAAAAGCATAGCAGAATCGTCTAATTTCATTATCAGATTTTCCCTTTGGATCAAAATCAGAGCCACCTTTACCACCACCCATGGAAAGACCAGTAAGAGCATTCTTGAAGATCTGCTCATAACCAAGGAACTTCAAGATGCTGAGATTTACAGTAGGATGAAAACGAAGACCACCTTTATAAGGACCAAGAGTAGAATTAAATTGAACACGGAAACCACGGTTAACAACAGCTTCACCGGCATCATTTTCCCAAACGACTCTGAATTGAATCACACGCTCAGGAACAGAAACGATAGGGATACATTTTTTCAATTCAGGGCGCTTTTCGAAAAGAACTGAATCTTCTAAAGCAGAAAGAAGTTCATCGTAAGCTTGTTCGAATTCGGGTTCAGAAGGTAAAACCATTATGATTAAAAAGTAGAGAATAAAGAAGAATAAGGAAGAGATGAAATGAAGAGAAAAAGTAGCAGGTATTTATAAGCGATCGAACATGAGGAACGATAATAACACGGTTAATAGGAAAAAACCCAGTTGAGATTGACTCAAATGCGTAAGGATTCAGAAGTGATTTATGTGAAAAAGGATTAATATGGGAGAAAAAGGAAGGCAAGGAAAGGAAGTAGAAGATTAAGCGAACGGTAAGATAAAGAATTAAGTTTCGAAAGAGCTGTGGAAGGCCAAAGATATATGGCTAAAAAGTAGCCAAAGATCTCAGAAAAGTCAGTAGAAAAAGGACTAGAGTAAGATTAACACTATTTTATAACGAGTACGTTTTTTTTCTATATCTTTAATGCTTAGAAATAATAGAAATGGACATTAGAAAGGAGGAGAATTTTTTTCAACCGAGGAAAATAGGTATATAACCGCAAAATGATCGACGCAACTTTACTGACTCTAACGAATCGTATGAAACTATCATTAATTAAAAAAACTTTGTTTAGTGATCATTTATACGATTTTCCAGATGTAGTTGTATGTGAATATAGTAATATTAAAGTTCGGAGTGTCCGATTGGGACGATAAGAGATTCATCTAATCATCGCTCTTGCTCTAAGTATATACGTAGAGTCTTAGTATTTTATGCGTAATAACAGCAATGAGTCGATTTAGAGGCGATTTGATTACGAGGTAGTTGGCGGGGGTAAGAAAACCAGTAGGGTGTGGAAAGCAGAGTACCGATACCGGTGGACGTGATGTTCAGCAGAGACAGAGAGTGAAAAGGTGTTGAACGTGGGGGTACATTCTTCTTTAGATATCGAGAGCACAGATATTGATTGTATAGAATAAATAGTGGGCGGGAGAGTAGATTACATAGATAGCACATGTTGTGGAGACCGGGCGGCCCATGTTGAGTGAAATATAGCCACGGGTGAGCATATAGCAGATGGTATTGTACGTTGAGTAGTCAAAACGAATCAGGTACAAGCGTTACCGCCACGGTGCTCTACTAATCCCCCCGCATATCACGATCAGATAAGATCTCAAACGGATCAAATCAAACGTATCATTCTCACGGTTTTTTCGGAATATCTGAGGATTTTATTCAACTCATATAAGTACTCCTACGGAACATGCCGTTAGATGTCGACGTCATCCACAGTAAAACCTTGTTTAGGCGTGCATTGTGCGATCTGTAGAGATAATACTGAGGGCCCAAATCAGTCCAAACAAAGTCATAGTTAGATCAGATGTCACATACCTCCTTTCTGTTTAAGAATACCAGGGTTCACTCAATTATTATTATCCAATAATCTCACAGAAATGATTATTTATATGAAACAAGATTGTTGAAATGATCAGGTGCCACATTTCTCTTTTCGATCGACAATAAGCAGCCGCGTAGTTTCGGAGGTACCTCATATTCACCATTTTTCTTGTTATATTTTCTTTTGCGTTTACTTCATTTATCACAAGCAATAGTGATAATTCCGAAATATTTGTAATATCTATTGTTAAATCCTCCAATAGAAGACGTTTTTTCGAAAATGACTGAGTATAAGAAAAAGAGAAAATCATCTTGGTCGAAACCAAACAGTCCTCTTTCATGGGTAAGAAAATTTGTTAAACATTCATCTAAAAGTCATGAAAATCAACATGAATCATATGAAAATAGCAGCAGCCTGAATAAATCAATTTTTAAAGATCCTAATGCTCAAAGTAAAGGTAAAGATCAACCTCTAAACTATGAAAATGATCCACCTGGCATAAGTTTACAATGGAAGTTTCCATCAACTTCATCAAAAGTTGCATTAGCACCTCTTTCAGTTGCTCCATCTACTAAATCTCACTTTTACGCAAATGCGAATTCAAGGCCTGAAAGTCTTTATGAAGATTCAATTCATTCATCTACTACTAACTTATCAGTGGCGAGTGAATTGCCTTCTACTTCTCGAGACACTTCAACTATTAGTACGCGAACAAGAAGTGATTATCCTTCTTCTGCAATTACTGAATTTACATTACCTGATGATTCGCTAATACAAGTTCAGCCTTCCTTGCCACTAGTTTTACATCATCAATCTTACAGACAACGTCAGGCACAAGGACTTGATTCATCATCTGTATTTTCTAAACATATTGATAATGCTTCTATTATAACTTTAGCTTCATCCACCTGTAGATTTGGTGCTGCATCAAGTGCTAAATCTACTTCTTCTGTTGGTACTGATGCCTCTCTAAGAGCCTTACCTTCTGATTCACTTATGTTACGGCGTACTGTTGAACCAATTATTATGGGTTAATATATTATGGGTAATAATATTATATAAGTAAACGTTATTGTAGGCTCACGTATTTTTATCTGTCTATGTGTGTTTAGATGTAGGTGTAGGAAGATATCTTTACGTGTATACGTGTGTGATGTGAACTGGTGCAGAAATTCACTTCCTAGTTTGTACACTTAAAATCTTTCTTACACCTTTATTTAATTACTTTTTGATATTTCAATAATGTCTTTAAGGGCTTTAAAGAAACTAAATGCTACTAAAGACATAGAATTGTCTGATGACGAAGATGAAGTAGATGTAAGGCATACACCTTCACCATTTGCTGTTTTAGCTGCTGATGATGATTCATCTAATGATTCTTCTTACGAGTTACCCGATGACACATCCAAAGAGACCTCAAAGGAGACTCCAGACATAGCAGCTAAGAAAAAAAAACGTAGTAAGAAGAGAAATAAGAATAAAAAGGCACGAGATCCTGATCAAGAAGCTCTTGATGAAGCACTTGCTAGTATCACATCTAATTTGTCTGTTACATCAAAATTTGATCTTACTATTGATACCAGATACCTAAATCCTGATTATGAAATGACTAAAATGTTTGGTAATAGTGTACTTAAACAAGAATCAGAAAGCAATAATCAAGCTGCAGGATTAAGAGGCTCAGATGCAAGACTTTTACAAAAGTTACAAAGTACTAAATTTTACTTTACCAAACTTCAACCAAACTGGCCTATTCAGTTAAGGAAGGATATGTCAATGATTACAGTTGATTCAAAAGAAAATACTTATAGATTCATTCATAATGAGATCTACCAAAACCAGCAGAAATCATTCTTTGAAATATCTAAATTTGGTCAAATTGAACTGCTTAATGAATTATTACAATCTTATTATTATAATGTTTCTCTTTTGCTACGTCTACAAGACATTTCATGCATGAATAAGGACTATTCAACTGCTAAGACACTTGTAGATCAAGCAATCTTTGTATTCGACAGAGCATTCCACCCGAAATTTCAATTAGGTAAGTCTAAGCTACCTTTTCAGTACTATGAAAACAGATTGTTTTATATGACATTGGCGCAACGTATTATAGCTTGTGAAAGACAGAATCAATGGGCTACTGCACTAGAACATTCTTTACTTTTATGGTCTTTGGACAGTCTTGATCCTTACTTTGCAGAGCTTACAATTGCTATTTTAAGTTTAAAGGCAAGCAGATTTGATTTTCTTATAGGATTCATTAAAGATAATATAGATCAGCCCTCTCCAACGTTACTACTGTCTCAAGCATTTGCGAAGTTTAAGAAAGGTTTAACAAAACAAGCATCTACTATTTTAGATAATGTATTCGAGAGGTCGCCTGCCTATTCATTAGAAATGGCTAGAATGTTGAAGTACTCTGTACCTGATTCATCTGATCCAATTGCAAAGCATTATATCAATGAAATAGGTGAATTTTGGATTACTCAAGATGGTGCAAAAGAACTCATAATTCAAGCATTAAACAACTCACCATTAGAAATTGAATTGCCTAACACCGTTGTAAGTAAACGGGATATACGATATTTATTGATATACACTGGTGTTTCTATTACGAGAGAGACAATATGGGAAGACGATCCACTTCCACCTCATTCAATTGAGTGTCCATATGAAGAGATTATCGATAGAGAAAAGGAGTAACTGATCTACAGTATGATCTGCAATCGAACAGCAATCGAGATCACCATCGAGTCTTCTACCCTTATGTACCTCATCACACAGGCACGCACAGTTTGTTTACATAAGACCTACACATATCTAGCGCACAATTAGCCGTCTATACACATTTCAAGATATTCAATTGACGATTGATATCAAATAATTTATATTGAATATTCTCGAATATTAACAAACCGTATTTTAACCACGTGATATTACGAGTTTATATTACTACGTAAACTTTATTTCTAAAAGGGATACGTCTTCTCGACGCTCGAGGACGATTTTAATCCGGTAGAATGGACACTATAAAATAGAAAAATCTTCGGTTCCTATTTATTCTTCTTTCTTCTTCTTTTTCTACTGCTTTTATTTCTTGCTTTTTTGACTACAAAAAAAATCGAAAAAAAGAGTTAAAAAACTAAGCAAAACAAAACAACTACAATAACAATATTTTTTCAATCTCAATTGATCGATTGTTGTATATTTTAAGTTTAAAAGAAAATGGTCAAATCGTCTATTCTTGGTTTCCCTCGTATTGGTGCTCAACGTGAGTTGAAAAAGGCCACTGAAGGATACTGGTCAGGTAAAGTCACCGCTGAATCTCTCTTAGAGACCGCAAAGACAATTCGTGCTGAGAATTGGAAAACTCAAAAGGATGCTGGTGTAGATATTATTGCTTCAAACGATTTCTCCTTTTACGATCAAGTTCTCGATCATTCATTGATGTTCAATGTTATCCCCGATCGTTATACTAAATTCGATTTAAATGATCTCGATCTTTTGTTCGCAATGGGACGTGGCCTTCAACGTGAAGGTGTCGATGTCACTGCTCTTGAAATGGTTAAGTGGTTCGACTCTAACTACCATTATGTTAGACCTACTTTCTCTAAAAACGTACAATTCAAATTGAACTCTACTAAACCTGTAGATGAGTACCTTGAGGCTAAGGCTCAAGGTGTCGAAACTCGCCCTGTTCTTCTTGGACCTGTTTCTTACCTTTACCTTGGAAAGGCCGATAAGGACAACCTTGGTACTGAACCTATTTCTTATCTTCATAACCTTCTCCCTGTCTACGCTGAGCTTTTGAGAAAGCTTGGTGAGGCCGGTGTTACTGAAGTTCAAATTGATGAACCTATTCTTGTTCTTGATTTACCGGAAAATGTACAAGCCGCTTATAAGGACGCCTACTCTGCTCTTTCCAACACCGGTGTTAAGCTTTTCTTAACTACCTATTTCGGTGATGTACGTCCTAATATTGCTTCAATCACTGGACTTCCCGTAGCTGGTATTCACATCGATGCTGTGCGTGTTCCTGAACAAATTGCTGATGTCGCCGCTGCTTTGTCTGATGATCAAATCTTCTCCGTTGGTGTTGTCGATGGTAGAAATATTTGGAAGACTGACTTTGCCAAGGCTGTTGAGAAAATTGCTTCTGCTAAGGCTATTGTTGGTGACCGTGTAGTTGCCGCTACTTCTTCTTCTCTTCTTCACACTCCTGTTACTTTGGATTCTGAGAAGAACCTTAAGGACGAAATTAAGGACTGGTTCTCTTTTGCTGTCCAAAAGGCTTCTGAAATTGTCACTATCGCCAAGGCTGCTTCAGACTCTGCTGATGTAGCTGATGCTCTTGCTGCTAACGCTGCTAGTATTGCCGCCCGTGCTGCTTCTGAAATCACCAACAATCCTGCCGTACGTGAACGTCTTTCTAAATTCACAGATGCCGACAAATCTAGAAAGTCTCCTTTCCCTGAACGTATTGCTGCTCAAAAGAAATCATTGAACCTTCCTTTGTTTCCCACAACTACTATTGGTTCTTTCCCTCAAACTAAGGAGATCCGTGTTCAACGTAACAAGTTTGCTAAAGGACAAATTACTGCTGAAGAATACGAGAAATTTATTGAGAAGGAAATTGACGAGGTTGTCAAATTCCAAGAGGAAGTCGGTCTTGATGTCCTTGTACATGGTGAACCCGAACGTAATGACATGGTTCAATACTTCGGTGAACGTCTCGATGGTTATGTCTTTACTACTAACGGTTGGGTTCAATCTTATGGTTCTCGTTATGTACGTCCACCAATCATTGTTGGTGACGTTTCTCGTCCTGCTGCTATGACTGTCAAGGAGTCTAAGTATGCTCAATCTATTACCAAGAAGCCCATGAAGGGTATGTTGTCTGGTCCTATCACCTGTCTCCGTTGGTCTTTCCCTCGTGATGATATGTCTCTTAAGGATCAAGCTTACCAACTTGGTGCTGCTCTCCGTGATGAGGTCAATGACCTTGAGGCTGCAGGTATTTTTGTTATCCAAGTCGACGAGCCTGCTATTCGTGAAGGTCTTCCTCTCCGTGCTGGTGCTGAGCGTGAGGATTATGTTAAGTACGCTGTAGAGTCTTTCCGTCTTGCCACATCTGGTGTTGCTGATTCTACTCAAATCCACTCTCACTTCTGCTACTCAGACTTGGATCCCAGCCACATTAAGGCTTTAGATGCTGATGTTGTTTCTATTGAATTCTCCAAGAAGGACGATCCTAACTACATTCAAGAGTTTGCCAACTACCCCAACCACATCGGTCTTGGTCTCTTTGATATCCACTCTCCTCGTGTTCCTCCTCAATCAGAGTTTGAAGCTCGTATTGCTGAAATTCTTAAGGTATACCCCGCTGAGAAGTTCTGGGTTAACCCTGATTGCGGTTTGAAAACTCGCCAATGGGAAGAAGTCCGCGCTCAACTTACTAACATGGTTAACGCTGCTAAGGTCTTCCGCGAGAAATATGCTGCTTAATTTGCACATACAAAAGAGGAATGAAATATTTCTACCTCAATTATAAGAAAAATAATGAATTAGAGTATCCCATTCAACACCTGATACTCATCTATGCATAGGTTGTTATATTTTTTTTCTCTAAATGTTTTTGTTGATACTCACTTAATGACCGTTCAACACCGATCACAGGATGTATGTTTATAATATGATTTTTTAATCAATTCTTTATGTAAATAGATAGTGTATATTTTGTACGTAATGCACGATAAAATACTGGCGAAGTCTTAATTATCACTTCATTGCTTCAAATTCCAATGGCCATCTGTTCTTCTGTCATTAAACTTAACATATTCTGCAAGTTTTGTTGTCTCAAACTCATATGAAGACTCGATAATACAGAATTGGTGCCCTAGTAAGAATTCAGCTGTAGGTCTCTCTTCAGCATCAATTGTCAAACAAAGGTCCAAAAACTCTTTACCAATATTAGACACAAACTCCTTTGTATCATCCGGAATTGGTGGAGCTTGACGTGAACTTCCTAATTTATACATAGCTCCTATTGCTTCATCATTTGACCATGGTCTTCTTCCTGCAAACATTTCCAATACAACACAACCAAGTGACCAAATATCAACTTTAGCACTGTAACCAAGTTTCTCGTTGTTCCTGACATTGTTGATAACTTCTGGTGCCATCCAAAAAATTGTTCCTTGCATTGACATCTCTGCATTATTGGCATAAATATTAGTGCTTCTCTTTGAAATACCAAAATCAGAAATCTTTACAATACCATTCCTATCAAGTAACAGATTATCTGCTTTCAAGTCTCTATGCAATATTCCACAACCATGCAAATAAGACAACCCATCCATAATCTGTCTTGTTATCCACTTAATATCAGCTTCCATAAAACGACCATGTTTTCTAAGGATATTACCTATAGCTCCTCCAGGTACGTATTCTAAGAACAAGTTAGCTACATTCTTTTTCACCTCATAACCAAGGTATTGCACAATATTACCATGGTCTAAGTCCTTCATCGTTTCGACTTCAGAGTAATGACTCTGAATAGCTTGTTGTATATCAGTATTTGAAGCAGAAGCTGCAGACGGTATCTTCACCTGCTTTACAGCCATTAATTCTCCTGTGGTTGCATTTAATGCAAGATATACACGTCCAAATGTACCTTTACCTATTAAATCACCTTTTACCCAGATAAATCCTTTACCCATAGACTTTTTGGCATTTCTTATTGACATTTGCCTTTTAGTAAGAACATCAGGCGTAATTTCTAGAATTCTTTGACCCCACATTTTCGTGCTCTTTCTTCTCAACATATTCATTTGAGGTCCATCTTCAGGTTGAAGATGTTTAAAGTTGGTCACCGAATTAGATAAATCCATATATGACTCAGATAGAGTACTAGCGCTAGATTTCCTACTCTCAGCTGCCTTTCTTGCTAAATTCTTCCTAGCTTCATGTGCCTCATTTGCAACGACCCTGATAGACTTCATTCTAGACCTTTTAGGACGGTCTAAATTCCTCTCAGCTTGAAATACGGGCTCAGTGACAATAGGAACATCATCTTTAATAACTTGTTCAGTTACTGATGCTTCTTGTTCATCAATAATGGGAGCGTCTAAATTAGCACCAGGAAAGTATTCATCTAAGCGGTCATATAAAACATCTTCTGGTGGCCTAATGGTCCAGTGTGAAGAATCTCTTCGTGGCTTAGTGCTATTGGCACTTGAAGGAGGCCGCTTTGCCCATAAACCATCATCACTATCCGAGTCTTCATCTGTGTCATCGTCAAGAGGTGGTGCATCGTCAAAAGATATTTCATTTTCAAGAAATTCAACTTTATCATTCAGCGTAGTAGCAGTACTCGTAACTTGAGAGCCTTCAGAGCTGCTCGTATTCTCTTTAGTCAATCCAATACTATCTGAGCTGTTATTAGCACTTCCAACAGGCTTACGAACTACCGGGGAACGTCTATTACCAATAGGTGGAGTAGCAGATGCTCTTGCAGGATCAGCAAATGGAGGACGAAGCACAGTAGGACCAATAGTGACAACAGAAAGTTCATTCTTTTCACTGGGCTTTTTGCCTGATCTATCTGGAGGAGGTGGAGGAGCACGATGTGCAACAAAACTGTGATTTCTTTCGTAAGGTGAAGAACGTGGTTTGTCAAAATCAATCTTTGGACGGTCTTTATTTCTAAGAACTTTGAAGGAATTAGATCTATTCCCAGTGGTTCCTTTTGAAGCAGTAGCTGTATCAGATGGTGTAGAGGATTCCGTGTATGAGCTAGGACTTTCCTTTATAGGAGAACCTAGATGCTCTTCGTTAGGTTTAGGCAGATCTTCAGGTTTGAGTTTTGCTGTAGAAAGAGGAGTTCTAAAAGGTGATGTTTCATGAGGAGTAATAATTGGGGAATAAACAGTCTCCTTTCTGGAATACTTTGGCCTTTGTCCGGATTCTGTAGGTGTGTCTGCTGATTTTGGAATCTTCAATGTCTCGTCAATAGAAGGTATCTTAGTATCTGTTTCGGAACAAACAGCATGCAAAACAACAGGCAAATTTGATGTCGGATTTTTTCGACATGCCCAATGCAGCTGTTCGTCTGTGAGAGGTCTACCATGAGGGACAACCTTTCCAAGTTGTGATAAGTATAGTTCACACTGTGGAACGTTGAACGAAATATGGTCTGTAATGATCCCCTTGAGACGCCTATCAAGTTGAGATGGCTTTAATTGAACAAGTTTAAAATTATAGCCATCAGTAGTAAGAAGGACATCAGTTGAAGAAACATCAGAAGGAGGTTTAAGCTCATCATCAGATGTATCCGAATGCTTAATAACAGAGCCTTCAGAATTACTCTGCTTATGAGAAACGGTTGGACTTAGATCGTGCAAGGCCAGTATACTAGGCTCTGGAAGATCAAGAGGAGCAGAATGTGGTATGTCAGGAAATCTAGGTGACTGCCGATTCACAGATTCAACCTTAGGGAGAAAGTTAGGTTGCGTAGGAGTAGTGGCAGAAGGAATCAATATTGGTTCTTTCGCTCTTGATTCCAAATCAGCAGAATCATGTGGCGTAATGATGTTTAGTTCGATCTCTGGAGAAGAAGAAGGTTGTGGAGCTTCTGAAGGTTTATCAAAATGATTTAAAGGTGGTATAGATTGCCAAACTTCATTCTCGTAAGTAGTATGAAAATTTCCGGCAACAGAATCTCTGTCTGAAGCAACCGAAGCAGGACGATTCTGTTGTGAAGCATATTCTACACTCCAAAAAGTATCAGGATCAGTAGATTTCTGCGATTCATCTGAATTAACACGAGCATCAATGTAAGCCTGCTGTTGAGGTACTCGCTGGTCGTAATGAAGAAAACTAAGATCAGGTAAACTGGGTTGTTGGTGAAGATGTGGCACAGATTGAATCTGCGTAGACTCGCTATAAGTTCTATTGTAATGCGCACTTTGAGGAGAAGGATTATAAGATTCAATAGGGGGACGAGCACTCATAGGACGAGAGCTTGAAGATTCATGATAAGAGTATCGATTGGTAGGTTGCATATTCGTGTAGGGGGCATTTCTTGATATAGCTTGGTATGAAGGGTCAGGTTGTTGAGAGTAGCTAGATCCCATATTCTGCTGTCTATGATTCCTTCTTCTAAGCTCTTCTGTAGTTTCGGGAATCGCAGCTGAGCCATGTGAAGGGGTTCTACCTCGTCTGATATCATAGGGACGCACTTCAACCTTTCTAGTGGATGGTTTAGAAGGCTTAGACTTTGTTTTCTTTGATGATCGATTCAATGTTGGGTAAGGAGAATCATGAGTGGGTCTTGAAAGTTTGGTAGTATGAAGACCTATCATTATTGGTACATCATCAAGTAGCAGCCCTTCCACCTCTACGGCAACTTCATCATCATTTCCTTTCCCCATTTGTTTTGATTAGTTTTGTATTCAGAGTCGCACCAGAGAACATCCAATTTCTAGGTATATGTATTCAAACCCCCTATTTAAATAAATAGTAATATATCTTTTATACTGAATGGTAGGCGGTGTATATTATAGCTCGTAAGAGTGTGAATAGTGATAGGTGGATGTTCCAGATTTCAGGGTGAAACAATTAAGCTAAATAAATTAAGTATACAGCTAAGACATGAACCCGAGCTATTATTTCCCTTTTGAGAATTACGTGCAGAAAATTAGATAGATCGTGTCCTATATACGCGTCAATATAGTTATAGGAGTTACTGTTAAAAATGACTTGCAATATTAGTTTAATTACACTTGTATTAATAAGTAGCTTTGGAGCAGGATATTTGACATCAAAATTGTTCTCTAAACAAGTAATTGAGACTAATGAATTAGACACAGAAGGTGATTTTGAACAGTCGTTAGAAGAATATAAAATGGTGATGGTTGTAAGGACAGACTTAGGAATGGAGAAAGGTAAAGCTGCTGCTCAGTGCGCACATGCGGCACTTGCCTGTTATAAAGGATCATTAAAGAAAGCACCGACTGCTGTACGATTATGGGAGCTAGCTGGTCAGCCAAAAATAGCGTTAAAGGTAGACAGTGAAGAAAAGCTTGAAATCTTATATGCAACAGCCATTTCTTTAAACCTTGTAGCCAGAGTAATTCACGACGCCGGTAGAACGCAGATAGCTGCAGGTTCTGCTACAGTATTAGGTATCGGGCCAGCGCCAAAGTCATTAATAGATGAAGTAACTGGATCATTAAAATTGTATTAGTTATATGTTACATTTAGTTATTGTTTGTCAAGACCGGTTCCATGAAATTTATGTGATAGCTGTTTGAATGCTTCTTTAGTGTTTAGAAGCTTGCCAGACTTATCACGATATTCAATCTTTATTTCTGGCTTATAATCTTTCAATCTCCTAATAGATTCTTTAGTATTCATTTTCACTAAGTTTGCAGCATCTATACGAGAGACTTCTTCCATTTCACGTTTAGTAAGAGAGCTGTATTTAGAAGACGATTTATATTCTTCTCTTCTCAGCCTTTGTTCATTTTCTAGTTTTTCTCTTTGCAATTTCATCATTCTTCTTGTTTCGTATAATTCTCTTTCACGTTTTAGTTTTAATGCTGTTTCTTTGTCATTGTGAATTGTACCACTCTTTGATAATTGTTGAAGAATATCTGCTAATCCTCCGGATGGTTGTGGCGTATCTAATTCCTCCGTTATTGCAGATACATTTGCCATTTCAACATCATTAGGTTCGACAGTAGGTTGTACGTCATTATTTTCAACTGGTACATCGTCCTCTTTTTCTTTTTGAGCAGTTATATCGGGCAGTGAATCGATAAATATACCAGTTTGATCAAGCACAATATCTGAACTATCATCAAATATCCTTTGAGCAGAAGAAGTTATTTCTAAAAGATGTTTTATATCTGATCTTTTCTTCTTTAATGCAGCAGACCTTCTTTGTGCAATTGCATCAGTATATTCTTGATTTAAATCTACTGAATCTTTGAGACTACTATCTCTTGCTGCTTTAACAAAGTCAGGATCATACTCTTCTTTCATTGAAACAACAGTAGATCTACTTGTTGTGGTGCCTTTTTTCTTTCTTCGCTTTATCTTTGATACCTTATAATCAGACTCTTTCTTTGGTTTATTATTGTCAAAGTTATAGTAAATATGATCGCTTGACTGTTCCTTTTGTACTGGGCTATCACTCCTTTTAGCACTGATTATGTCTGCAAGTGTGGTGCCTATGTTTATCTCAGAGTCACTATTATCTGCATCATATTGAACATTCGATATATATAATTTAGGTGGTTTATTTGAAGATATTTCTAATATATCCTCTTGATAATCATCAAGTACGCCTGAATCCTTTAATGTGAATATAGCCGATTCGTTTATATTTGACAAATCATCTAAATTATGAGCTACTTTCAAATTCGATATATCGTTATCATTATTTGGTATATTGGAGCTAGGAAGCTCTGATTTCGATTCTGAATCAACTTCGCTATTTTGACTATCTGATTCACCTGTATTTCCCGATTCATTAGGTATTTCAACTGATTTTAAGACGGGAATTGGTTTTAAACCTAGTGCAACTCTGATTTTATTCGTTTCAGCAATTGACAACTCTTCTGACATCGTTGTTTATTGTATATATTGAAACTTGTTTGGTTTCTTCAACAACGATTGTTAAGAGTTTTCTATGTAAAACCCTGAACCCTCTTGCAAAAATGAAAAATGATTGTTTGTCTTTATAATTATAGGATAAGTATTTTGACAGTTAATTCGAAATATAAAGGTTTAACCTGATTTAGAGGATGTTTATAGAGTCAATTGATACAATTGAGCTTAGGTATGATGGGCTGGACTGTATACGCGAGATCACAGTTCTGCTGTATAGGCCACATACGCAGCAGTTCTATGAAATCTATTAATATAACCGGTTATGATTGCTAAGTTCTACGGAAACGGAAGATGACTGATGATCTTCTTAAGTTCTAAGAGTGTTTACTATTTCATGAGATGCAGTCTCATGTGTGTACCTAATGAGGCCCGTATGATAGTAGATAAAAGCAAGATATGTCGTCTCATATGAGACGACATATCTTGCCTGGACACGGTACAGAAGATAAACAACTGCCAATAATTTTCATAAATTCAATATTCAATATTTCTATGAATCTGAATGAGCCGCATTTATCGAGAATTTTGATCGATTTAAAGTTGAGTAGTTTTTCTTTGCACTCCGAGTTCTACCGTTATAAAAGAGTCGGGCAGAACCGGTTTATTGCAATTTGTCCATAATTAAAATTGTTTGAATCATACAAGCATGTGAATTTTTTATGGAGTAAAGGATTTCATTTGGTAATTTGTATGGTGCTCAAAAAGAATAGTGTATAAAAGTCGCAAACACACCCCCATGGAAGAATTCTTTCTACACTCAATTGTATTTATTAGTGTGTTTATTTTCACATGTTTTTCCGTTCTCGGAATCAGACAAAGAATTAGCTGTTAAAAGAACTGACAAAATGTATGGTATTTTTGCTTATAAAAGAATCCCGCTTGAAAGGAGTTCGAAAACTTAAAGGAAGGGTGGGGTAAGCAGTTTTCTTACTCAAATTAGTATGGAAGGTGTCGGGTAAACGAAAAAAAAAGCATTGAATATACTATTTATATAAAACCAGAAAAGTTACTGATTTCGAAAACACCAGTACCTTTTTTTTCTTTGGTTCTTTAGCTGTTGAAAAAGTACACCTTTTGATAGGATTTTTACCTTATTTTTCTTTAAAAAACAGCACGAAAACAGGGCTTAAATCATACTATTTGATAATGTTGTTAGTTTCGAAGACTTATATGCGACCTGCTTTTGTAAGAGCTTCATCATTCTGGGCCGGTGTTAAACAAGGTCCTCCTGATGCAATTCTCGGTATTACTGAAGCCTTTAAGGCCGATACTTTTGGTGAAAAGATTAATCTAGGTGTAGGTGCTTACAGAGACGATTCAGGAAAACCATATGTCTTACCATCAGTTAGAGAGAGTGAACGTCTTGTAATTGCTGAGAATCTCGACAAAGAGTATGCTCCTATCACAGGTGTGCCATCATTTGCTCCTGCTGCTGCTAAATTGGCTTATGGTGCTGACTCTCCAGTACTTGACAATATTGTAATCACTCAAACTATTTCAGGTACCGGTGCTCTTCGCGTTGGTGGTGAATTCTTTGCTAGATGGTATCCACATGCTAAGAAGATTTATATCCCTACCCCGTCATGGGCTAATCACACTGCTGTATTTCGTGACTCTGGTCTTGAGGTTGGTTCTTACAGATATTATGATAAGAAAACAATTGGACTTGATTTTGAAGGTATGATTTCTGATTTGAAAGCACTTCCTGAGAAATCAGTTGTTCTTCTTCATGCATGTGCTCATAACCCTACTGGTGTTGATCCTAAACCCGAGCAATGGGTTGAGATTGCCAAAGTTATGAAAGAGAAGAACCATTTCCCCTTCTTTGATATGGCTTACCAAGGATTTGCTTCTGGCGATACTGTTCGTGACGCCTTTGCTGTAAGGCACTTTGTTGAGCAAGGACATCAAATTGCTCTTTGCCAGTCATTTGCTAAGAATATGGGTCTCTATGGTGAAAGAGTTGGAGCCTTTTCACTTGTTGCGGCAGATGCTGAAGAAAAGAAGCGCATTGATTCACAAATTAAGATTACTGTTAGACCTCTTTACTCTAACCCTCCTGTTCACGGTGCCAGAATTGCTGCTAAGATTTTGACTGATTCTTCGCTCAATGCTCAATGGTTAGCCGAAGTTAAAGGTATGGCTGATCGCATTATTGAGATGCGTCATCTTTTGAAATCAAACTTAGTACAGCTCGGATCATCTCACAATTGGGACCACATTACTTCTCAAATTGGTATGTTTGCATACACTGGTCTTAGTGGAGAGCAAGTTGATACTCTTGCTAAAGAGCATTCAGTTTACTGCACAAGAGATGGACGTATTTCTGTTGCTGGAATCAATTCTAACAATGTCGTTCGTCTTGCTGAATCTATTCACGCTGTCACCAAGTAGATTGTACGCATATACAACAATCGGCAATGTTTCTTGTTTACATACAGATCGATCATTTTAAGTGAAAATAGAATATGAATCGATTTCCTAAAAGATATACTCAAGATAGCGAAAGTATAATTGACATAAATACCGTTATAAAACTGTACTTTTTTGATTTAGATGACCACGCACACATTTCATAGATCCGAGGATATTTTTATATATATCGCAATATAAACTCGGAAATATAGGCTATTAAATAGGTACAAAAATGATTTTCCATCCACGAAAGAAGTGAAGATCGCTTGATTTTCTTTGTGGTTAGGTTGTTAATAAATATATTCAGCGATAGAGAGCGCATAGCTGAATTAGTTTTATGGGGTAATTAATGACGTATATGAACGCCAAGATAGGTGAAGTTCGATCTGGTTTATATTAATTTACAATGACATCATTCAATCACAAGCTTTGTTTTTTGATATATATGACTCTCCTGTATCAATCAAAGAGATCTTGAGAAAAAATAAAATATAGATAAAGGAGTTGATATCCATAAAAGCAATTTTATTACGTTTCTGCTCGAGTTTGTGACGAGTTGGCGTTGAACGAAAATAAGGGTGATCCTGACGCTTATAGCGTCAAGTGGGTAGCGGCGTGAAAAATGTAGAAAAACCTCGCTACATGGCGCGCTTGTTGTAAGCAATTACATAATCCCGTAAATGCTGATCATAAAATAGAAAAATAAAGCACATTAATGGCTGCCTATAAATACAATTGATAGATAGATTTGATTAGCGCACTCGATAGTATAGTATATGTGCATGAAAATGATTCTATTTGTCAGCAGTGGAAAATCCAAGTAAATGAAAACCTGTAAAAGAGCATATTATATTATTTGAAAAAGGACAATAGATAAAGGATTAGACCATTAACTGAAAGAAATTAGAAAATCGAAAATTTGACACCTACTAAAGCTGTGAATAAGGTTTTCGACTAAAAAAATAGAATATTAGTGGAATTGTAGAAGAGAGAATAAAATGCCGTGCGAATATTTATATCTACGGCATTTTTACGACATTCAATGTGTATAAAAACCGAATATATTAAAATGAAAGATCTGGGTTAATAACATATGATAAAGGAAAATATATGATTGTATAGAAAAATTCGAAGAGAAATTAAGGAAATGATTAATATTTCATTTCTATATCTAATTAAAGAAGTTGCGATGGTAAACTTTATTCTTAACTGGTTCCTTAGTCTAGCGGTCTTTTTTACTATGAATAAAACTCTATTTTATCCCACACTAATTTTCCTTTAATGATATATTAGGGTTACTTTTAACTGTATTTTTCACATCGATATATATATTCTATAAATATTTTTGCAACTGAAACGGTCTGCACATAAAAGAATACAAATACCTCCACATTCTTCTTTCTTTTCTCCTGTATTTCACTTAAATATAAATTCTTAGGTCGAATTTTGCCATTCTTTGATTTATTTTTGTGTAGTTATTGATTATAGGCATTGTCACGGTTAACGAAAGAGGAAACCTTTGTTTAGCAGATATTTGATTAATAGCTGAACTTATTTGTGTTTCCCTAGTTTTTTTTGCTTTGCCAAGTATCTACAAACAGGTGAATGTTTTTTATTCTGTAAACATTGTTTTGTTTTACTTGATATATAAAGATCTTGAACTTTCTACCGCCAAGTTTATATTACCACTCTCATAATGACTGCAAAACATGATAATTCGATCGATATCGACTGGGATATCTTTGACCAAATTTTAGAAATGGACGATGACCCAGAAGAAAGAGAATTCAGTAAAAGTTTAGTGTCTCAGTTTTTTGATCAAGCAGAATCTACACTTGATGACCTTTTAAAACATATAAAGGCTGGTGATTTATCAGAATTATCATCACAAGGTCATTTTCTTAAAGGATCTTCTGCTGCACTAGGATTAACTCGTATGAGAGATGGTTGTGAAAAGATACAACATCTTGGTGCAAAAAAGGATGAAACTGGTATGTATACTGTTGATGATGAAAGTTTACTACTTACGCAAATTCAGACTCAAGTTGATAATGTCAGATCTGCTTACAAAGAGTATCATGTCTATTTAGAAAAATACTTCAATACAACTTTCTAAAGATACAAAAGCATTAACTCAATGCTCTGCTACTTCATACAATATTCTTCCCTTATTAGCTCCATTTCTTATATTTTTTTATGACAGTCCTATTTATTTCTTTACCTGCAGGTCGGGATCCTCTAATTCTCCTAAATCATTCTCTAATAAAAATCTCATCTTACTAATTTCCTCAGGAAGATAATCTTGAGCAACGCGTCCGTCAACATAGTCTGGATTATACTTATATCCCTTTTTATATCCTAGTTCCTTCATTAGTCTTGTTGGTGCATTTCTCAAATGCAATGGTATGCTTGCGATACTCACACTTTCATCTCCCAGTACTCTTTTCACTTCATTGTATGCTCTATAGACTCTCACGGATTTCTTCGCAAGTGCTAATTTAGTCGCACAATGTGCCAATATAACGTCAGATTCTGGCATACCGACTACTTGAACTGCATGTAATGTAGACACCGCAAACGGAAGACAACTATCATCTGCCAATCCTATATCTTCGGATGCCATCCTTACCATTCTTCTTGCTATATATAATGGATCTTCTCCCGCTTCAAGCATCCTCCCTAAATAATACAGTGCTGCATCTGCGTCTGACCCTCTTACACTCTTATGTAGTGCTGAAATACTGTCATACATATTATCTCCTTTCCGATCATATACTAGACTTGATCTCTTAAGCGTCGTTTTGATCTCTTCTTTCTTTACTACTTCTCCTTCCTCTAGATTACTCGCTATATTCATTATCATCTCAAGCCCAGATAAGGCAAGTCTCGCATCTCCATCTGCTATATTGGCTAAGTATTTTATACAGTCCTCTTCTATTTTGTTCCTATCCTCCTTATACCAATTCTCTATTGCCCGATTAAGAACATCAACTAGATTTTGCTCTGTAAGATCCTTTAAGACAAAAACTCTACATCTACTAATCAAAGCAGAGTTCACTTTAAAGCTCGGATTCTCAGTTGTAGCCCCAATAAATGTAACTGTACCTTTCTCTACATGAGGTAAACATACATCTTGCTGTGCCTTTGAAAATCTATGCACCTCATCTATAAACAGTATAGTCTTCCTTTTAAACATGTTCCAATCTTTACTTGCCTCATCAAACACTTTTTTACAGTCATTCACGCCATGCATAGTCGCACTCAGCTCAACAAATCTAGCCTTTGCTTCATTTGCAATTATACGCGCTAATGTAGTCTTTCCTGTTCCAGAAGGCCCCCATAATATCATAGAAGGAATATTTCCTTGCCTGATAAGCTTTCTTAAAATACCTTTGTCTCCTACAAGATCATCTTGACCAACGTATTCATCGAGGCTGCTAGGCCTTGATCTCTCGGCAAGAGGTGCATTTACTTTCTTAACTGTTGATGCAATGTGTTTTTTAGGTGGTGTAGGTGAACTGGACTGTTCAGGAGGTGTTAGTACAGGATCTGAAAATTCTTTAGTTTCCTTTGCTGTATGCGCTGGACTGTGAAACAATTTACGCGTTTTATTAGCTGGTTCACAATCGCGTCCGTAATTTGCCTCATTGCATCCAGAATCTAAATGCTTATTAATTTTAGCTAATGATACTATCTTTCCGCAAACAGGACATTCGACATCAGATTTAGAAGTCATCTTTAATACGCGGAGTTGTCGATGTTAGAGTTCGCAACTTGATGAGATTGGGCTATTATAAATATATTCAAAAAAACGATAATAACCATAAAAATACATATCGATATACAAAAAATGTCACAATATTAATCATTACGCTAGATGCACAAAAGTATTCATTACTCTCCAATTTTCGAGAGTTTACTAACTGGCCCGGTGATTCCTTTAACTGGATTCACATTTATCTGCGCAGAAAACGTGGAAACAGATCCACTTCTAGGTGAGGGTCCTCCAAGTGAATCATCAGTATTCTTCCTTTTAAGACCATTAGGTCGTTGTGGTTTATCATTATCACTTCCATTAGGGGTACCTCTTCTACCTTTTGGCGCATTGCTATTAGGCTTTCCTCTTGTAGCTCCTACTCTTGGTGGTCCATCAAATGGTAAAGGCATCGCATTATTCATTTCCCGGCCTTTACCATTACCCCCAATGGGGCTCAGTAACTCTTCTTTTATGCCTTTCGGTTTACCTCCAGGTGGCATACTCTCTGCGTTCTGTAGAGGAACTCCATTTCCAGATACTTGAGTAGACACATTTCTATTTATCTGTAGAAGTTCCAAAGTAGCAGTATCGCCGCTACTGAATTTATGCATTATATCAATTGGGCTAATGGAACCTTGTGCATCCTTACCTGCAATATCTCTAAACCTGTGATCAAGATATATCAGTTCGCGCAACGTACTAATTACTTCAACCGATTCTAACCTCTTCAATACAGACTCTGTCACACTCATATCATTCAACGGTGCACCTAGAAATATTCCTCGCCCACTTGATATATTTTGTACCGCCAATCGGGTATAAGATTCCTGAACTTCACCTGCTAGAAACTCAATCCATTCAATCTTCAATTGTGTATTAAATAACGCTTTTAAAGGCCCCCGGCATGTGACAGTTTGTCCATCAGCAAATGTTCTAATTATAATAGCAGACTTAGCATCAAGTACGGTGGTCCCTGTAGCCAGCTGAGCTTCTCGAATAGATTCAAAGAATATTTGAGTTCTAACAACTCCTGTATCACAAATCGTGTAAAATGCAGCAGGAAGTAATAGATACGGTACTTCAAAAAGACGTCGTTCACCTGTTTTCTTATTAGCAAGTGAAACTCTGATACGTGAAAGATCCGAAAAAAAACTGGATGCCACATAAGTCCAGTACTCCATTCTTGGATACTCTTCATTCGGTTTCAGCATTGAAAATAGATCAGCTAAATGTAAAAGACGAGTTTGAGCAGCAATCGTTCTATTGGCTCTATTCACCATTTGTGCAGACTGTTGAGGATTTAAGGGTTGATTAGGCATATGTTGTTGATGCTGTGGTTGCTGGTGTGGCAATGGCACGGCTGGCGTGCCCTTGAGTTGCATTGGTTGTTCTACAGTTTGAATTCTGTTGATACCTTGTTCCAAGGGTAACTCATTCACAAACCTGGCATCAGTTGGACTAACTAAAGCATGATTCAATGAAATTCGTTGTTGAGGTAAGTTGATCGGCTTTGGTCCTTGCTGCGGCTGTTGTTGTTGCCGCTGCTGCTGCATGAACATTTGAGTATGTGCGGCCTGCGCAGACTGTGTAGTTGATGACATCTGTGGACGGACTGCATTCATGCCTATACCATGCGGTGGCGGAGGCGGCTGTTGTTGTATTGGTTGTTGCTGAACGTTATTGTTAGCAGCCATTGATGTGACAAACTGATGTTGTATATTTGACTGCATTGATGAGTGATGACAAATTATAGAACAAAAAAATAATGTAAGTAAGTAGAAAAATATGCGATAGATAGCTAAGAAATAAAACTAATGACCATTCAAAAGATTATATCAAGATAAATACAGTCACTAAGTAAAACTTGAGCAAATAAAACACAAAAGCAAATCGTATAGACAGACAAAAACTTGAAAGGAATTGATAAATGAAGGTCTTTTTAATCGATTTCAGTACATGAAGTCGAAAACTCACAGATAGCCTTTTTCGTGTACTTCCAATGACTAACTAAAAACACCAACAAAAAGCAAGCGTTTAGTTTACGTAATGAGAAAGTAAACAAAGCAAAATGCGGTAGTTGCTCTTTCAGAAGTTCGATCGTTGAAGAGAAAACAGAGAGAGAAAAAACTAACAGGGACTTATAGATCTGCTTTTCGTTCTTGCTCGTCGTATCAAAGAGCCTGTTTTGTTCGCTTACTATGTAACAAGATTTAATAAAACCTATACCTAATAAACAAATATGTCAATACACTATATACTAACAACTATGTTATATGAATATGGTAAAGGTTTGATTTGAATAATGGTGTTTTTCTAGACTTTGATATAAACCTGGCAGCTTGGTATTAGATTGGTGAATAAGGATTTTATTGGTCGTAAAATACAAGTGTAACTTAGTATATTAATGTAAGTGTAACTAAACCTTATATTCAACTGCATTATTACCCGGGTACAACTAAATATAGTGGAAGCGAAAAGTTTTTTTTCGTTCTCGCTGTACGCCTTTTTGTTGGAAGTATAAATACAGAGCAGTATCCATTATTTCCTGTTTCTTATATATATCCAGTATATAGAAAGAACAATAGTTTTCGAGTATTTAAGATGTTGAGCTGTATGGAGTTTTCAAGGCTTGCAGACTTGCTTATAAGTCTAAAAGCATGAGATTTTTATACAACTTTGATGTTCTTTCTATAAACATCTGAAATGGTAAGTTTTCAATATTTATGAATTTCATGAACAGACCAGTTATATGCGTATATGTTTTATTATGATGGATAAAATTTCAGATTCTTCTTTCCTTGTCTGATCGACCAAGATGACACACGTTGGCTTTTTAAGCTATATGTTTTTTGTATAAAACATTTAAAAGGCCTTACTTGCCAGTATTTTAAGTCTGATTAACTATATGTTATTAAACTATATTGTTTATTGATATCTTTTCAATCATTTCGAAGAGTTTTGTACTAACTTTTATTGTAAAGCTTGTGAAATGCTGTTCTTTTATTCTCTTCTGTCATAGTTATTACAATGATGATATATCCCCTTAACATTCGCAGTTTCCTCGGTAGTTAATCGCTTGAACCCAATTCTTAGGTTACCTGTGACCGGCTTAATGTCCTTCCTGGGATGTCTGATTAATTTCTTTGACTTTATTGAGAATGTAATGTATCTATCCCAGATGTTTTTTATTATATGTCTTATAGCAGTTTATGTCTATCCCTTTAATCTTCCTAATCCTTCCTTTGCGTAGTAATTCATAGGATATGCTCCTTCCCATATCTTTTCATTTCCAAATGCAATGGTTGCTTCATATGGTGCAAGTAATGGCCTTGGAAATGCATACCCCCAATCAATCGAGAGTCGTGGACATGCAACTTGAACCCATGCGTCAACCGTATCAAACAATGCTAATTTATCAGGGAAAACCTCAGATAGCAGAACAATTACACATTTCTTACGGGCTTTAGCTACAAGATCTTGTATATACTTAACAGTATGTGGATTGCCTTGTCTGCCAAGTGTACCCATGATTATTCCAATGATCTCTCCTTTTTTTGCAGTCTCTATAGCAGATTTTCTAACTGTATGCATTCCTGCAAAGTCATAATACTCCTTAGTAAATTTTCTGGAGTATGGATCATACCTGTAAGCAGGTATTTCAGGGTTATGAATCATAGCAGATTCCAGGTGGAATCTACCATCCCCTATATACACCAATGATGTATTCTTAGGATCTTGGTCTTGCATTCTGGCAGAGGTACAACCTAATATCTCTCCTTTTGATAAAGGTAATGCTTGTGGTACAATCACTTGTATGCCTGGAATCTGTTGTGGTATCTCTTTCCTTAATGATGTAATAGTAGGATTGAATTGTATAGTTCCTACTAATGCCAATGTATGACCAGGTTCAAAATTCCTTTTTATAGTATTAATTACATGCTGTCTGTCAATAGCAATAGTAACAAATATGTATATAATCTTTATACCCTTTGTAACATCTAATGGGATTAGACATGAATGAGCATAATGTACAAGCATATCACAACCAAGATTTCTTGCTGTGAAATCATCAACACAGCATGCTCCATATGTAACGTCACCCATAACTATTACATCCAATACACTTGGACAAAACTGTTCGATGATATCAGCTATAATGCAAGCAAACATGAGTAAACCTTCTGGCATTTGAAGAGCTACTTTCTTAGCATTCTGTTGTCTTATATTATGAATAGTTTTAGGTATTTCAAAATCGTAATTCTTAGGTAATAGTGATATAGCAGCATTTAGCTCTTTATTATTGAGAATATCAACATCAATCTGTGCTAGAACTCTTGCTGATTTTTGTCTTGTAACTGCTAAATCCCCTCCCTTTCTGCCGATAAATCTTCTTGGTTTGTTTGACTCCGAAATACATTCAGTCGAAATGGACATTTTAATAATAAATAAAGGTCAAAATCAATAACTTTATATGTATAAAGGGGCAAATTTGTGGAGATCGAAAGGTAAGTGAAGGATTTTTTTCGCTGCTTAAACCTTATTTGGTGATCTTACATGTGATCCCTTCGATATTGTGAGAAAAACATTACAAATTTGTTAGTTATATGGAGTGATTAATTTTATTACATAAAATCTTTCAATCTTCTGAGCCTTGAAACTGCCTCTTGTAAATAATCATCGCCTTTGCATACAGCAAATCTCAAGTAAGTCTCTGCAACAGCTGCATGCTCAGGTATATAGAATTCTGTAGGTGGAATAGCTACAACACCAAATTCTCTAATAAGCCAGTATGTCATTTTAAAATCATTAGCTCTACCAGCAATTAGATCTTCAGGAAATTCAAAGTCTTTAGGGATCTTTATCTTCGAGAAATCAACAAGTACGAAGTATCCTCCTTCAGGTACAGCGTAAGACATGCCTAATTCATCCCATACACTGTTAAATATACTAAACTTGTGCTTATAAAGTTCAACTTGTTCATCAAAATAGACAGATGACTTAGGATTATCCAATGCAAGTGCGACAGCTTCTTGAAGTGGTGAAACACTTGAAAAACAAATTCTTGTATGTGCAGCAGATGCCCATTTAATCAAATGCGGTTCTCCAATTAACCATCCAATACGCCATCCTGTGGCTGCAAACGTCTTACCCGCAGATCCCACTGTAATAGTTCTAGCGGATATTTCAGGACTCAAAGTAGCAATTCGAGTGAATGGAGTATAGTAGAGTCTATCGTAAACTTCATCGGATATGATCAATAAGTTATGCTTAACAGCCAATTCACCTATCTTTAGAAGTTCATCCTTTGACATCACTTTTCCAACTGGATTATGAGGTGAGTTAAGAACAATTATCTTTGTTCTGGGCGTAATAGCATCTTCTAACTCCTTAAAATCAATAGACCATTCAGCTGCCGAATGCACTCTTTGCTTTGCATCAGCAGGTGGGTGAAGTGGGACATACACAGGTACTCCACCTGGCAGTTTAATGTTCGAAATATATTGATCAAAGAATGGTTCAAATACTATAACCTCATCGCCTTCATTCAAGAATGCAGTGAATGCGGAATACATTCCCTCGTTTGCACCAGATGTGACAACAACTTCAGTTTCAGGATCAATCTTTCTACCAAAGAATGGTGAATAAGAATTGGATAGAGCAGTTCTAAGTGAAATTCTACCTTTAGTATGTGAATACTGATTAAGCATTGCTTGATCTAACGAATCCTTTGCTGCTTGAATCGCAAAATCTGGAGGTGAATAAGAAAAAAAGCCTTGCCCCAAATTCACCATCTTAAGATTCAATTCTTTTTCAGCTGCCATAGCTGACTCATTAACAAAAGACCATACATCTTTTGCTTGGTTTGCAACATGTTTAGATGGCTGAGGTACCTCTTTGGAAGACATTGAATACTGTCGGAAAGATAAAGGTTGGTAGGTGATAGGTGCTAAGTGCTTGTATATATTAGTTTGGTGATTATAAGTGCTTCTGCGTACAATTGCGCAATATCGCATAGCAGTTGATTTAATACTAAACATAGTACAATTTAAAACACGCAATAGATAAGAAGATATAATAAGAAGATAGGTTCTCAATTCTGTTGAATTAGCTTCTTGTAGTGTGTAAGTGCTAGAGGGGTAGTATAAATGAATTCCGAAACTTCTTATCTACCTACAATACGTGATATTTACTTATACAGCGCGACTTATATGATAGCTTAAGAGGATTTGAAGTAATTGATGAGCTGCAATGATTTGTACTTTTATAGGATTAACCTACTTAATAGCCTAGCGGCCTACAATTGTTTGATCATGAGAACATTGATTAAGTAAGGCAGCTTAGTCTTCCTTTGTAATTGATTAGAATCGATAATATAATTAATTATGTAACTAAGTTGTGATTATATTTCACTGGCATTCCAATTGCTACAGTCTGTTAAAGATTGGTATAAATAAGCTCTACAGATATGCACCTCTGTTCACAATTGATACTTATAGATCAGTACATCAATGCTCAATCTCTCACTAATTGATGCAAGTCACTCACGTATGCTCAGAATCTGCGCAATTGATACAATTTGTCCGTAGATGCATGCAATATCAGCTGAATTTGCAGCTCTATCAGATCCAACACTTTGTTTACGGTAGTGCTTTCCTGTATATTTGTTTATATGCTTGAGCTGCACTTATGTAGATATCTATACAACAGCACTATCAATATTCACGCCGTAAACTGCGATTGATCTAGACAATCTTAAAATGCTAAATATATTGTACCTACTTTCAGGAACCCAATGTAATTCACAATGTCTACATACTGCATGCCATTCTGCTGAAGCAATTGTAAGAATTCTAATGAACAAATACAGTGGCTTACTATACTTACCAGTCAACAATGGTATGCAAATGTATTTACAACATATAGGCACTGTAGCTCTTTTTACGATGCTACTCTGTATGTATCTAACAACAGATGGTAATTAATTGCTTGAAGGACTACTGATTACCTACACATGTGTTCTCTCACTAAGTGCCTAAGTATATCATCTCTACACACTGATTTATGCAGTCATGTGCAGAGTATCAAGAGCCTGCGGAAATACATGCCTTGTAACAGTTCAAGCATTAGTATGAAGATCATGATCAAATATCAGGAATCATAGATTATCATAGATATCGATGATAGATCTGTGCTATCACAAAAACAACATTTACCTCATTCTCACGAAGGAAATTGCATCTACCCCTCTCATCTTGATTATTATTTCTTTACATACATCTAATCCCAACGAAATACTGTTTCCGTAAAATGGCGTGCTTTGGCAATTTCTTCTTTCAGCATGAACGTATATATCACATATGCTTATTATAGTATAGATGAGAATATTCAGATAAAGCCTTATTCTAGAATTGCTGTCGTAATTGCATATGTGATATGTGATATACTTATTGCAGCAACGATGTCGTGTTAATGAGACATGTGCATCTCTGACGCGGCAGATGCATTTCCAAGATCGTTGTCTTATTAGGGGATATAAGCTCCATTCAAGAAAGAAAAAGATGATCTATGTGGACTGATGTGACAGACGAAGCGATTTGAAGATGGGACAGGCTGCATTGCGCTTACATGCCGGTGCATGATTTGAAAAGTTTAGCTGCGCAGAGTATATACTATCAAAAATAGATAGACCGGATACATACTGTTGCTGAATGGTCATGCATCACTGGAATGGCTTATACACAAAAGCAATACAAGAGAAGCTACCGAAAATTACGTGTACAACAGCGGTTGGTTTTAGGAAACCTTGTGTTGTCCAGACTAGTCTGTTTAGAGAAATGTGTTTCTTTATACGAACATAATTTGCCGCTGTGGCATGGAGTGAACATCGCGATGAAGTGAATAGAAACAATAGAATATGCTCAAACTACTAAATATAGAAATCCCGGTTTGGCCCATCAAATACATCATGAGATAGCCATACCATAAGGAATAACAAATCTTACTGGCTAGGTGAAGGGAAGAACGTCAATGCGTATTTACAGATGTCGTTACAACTCGAGAGAAAATGTACACAAGATAAGCAAACCACATAATTCATCAATAATCACTCAAAGGTAACTGAAAAGAATTCACGACCCTGTTACTTCTGAATCGAATAAGTAATAACCTTATCCTTTCGAATCTTAAGAAAAGATTTTGAGTGCAATTGCCATAAGCGGAACATCTCCACCCCCGTTCTTGGTAAATATTCTTTATCTTACTCACAAATACACATATCACTCTTCTAAACCCTTAATAGAGAAAAGGACAGTATCGAATTCGTAACAAAAGGGACCATATCTATTACCTAAAACGTACTGTAACTGTACTTATAGAGACTCGTCTGCATTCCTTAGGTGATTCACGTTGAGATTACCAAATGTATGTGATATACCTATCATAATCATTTAAGTAATACCGTTATTCCAAGCATAGCAGTGTTCCTGACTCTTCTTTCAAAAATCATTCAGTTAGCTCTATGCGTTCATAATTATAGGACAAATTAAAGTTTTAAAGTTATCGCTCTACCCCCTCTCCCTAGCAGGCAAATCCTTCACTCCACCTCTAGGAATCATTTGATAAACTCTATTTCTATTAAGTCATTTTTATTCCCTATCTTTTCCCTATAATATAAATAGCCTCTTTTTGCTGCCTTTTTGTCACTTTCCCTTACTCTTTAAACATTTGAGTATTACGTTTATATTCTTCTGATTCTTTTCTTATAAAAAGAGCCCTTTTTTCCCTTTTTTCTCCCCAATTCTATTCTCTTTTCCTCAATTTGATTTGGCGTGCGAGGACAAGCAAACCTACCAAAATCTTATCCTATATAAAAAATTAGAAGTTTTTGGTAAAACGGGTAACGTTATTTTTTTTAAGCGTAACTCTCATACTAGACCGTTTCTAGTTACATTTTTGCTTAACTTACTACTTCATTACTGTTTTAGATTCTTCCTTTTTGTTGTTTTTATATCTTCCCTTTCTCTTTTTTTCTTCCCCTCCTTCCCAAAACTGATTTCTTGATTTTTTGTTAATCCAAACATCTATCTTGTTTTTGTTTTGTCATCGATTTATTCCTCTATAAACTTATCGATTCTTTCTTTCTTTCTTTTTCTATTCAAAATAAAGCATTTGTAATTCCTTTGTTTTGTTTTTTATTTCAGGCGGTTTTTTCTTGTTTTGTTTATTGTTGTTTTTCTTCGACTATAGACTTGTAAACAAAAATCCTTAGAAAGTTTGTTTTTGTTTTATTTTGTTTTCTTTTCTTTTCGACGAAGAAAGAAAAGATTTATAAAATAATAAATCTATCGAAACTTGTATATGTTATTGACGCGATCGAAATATAAACAAAGCTATCAATTATTTCTTTTTTAAACATGTCTGCTACAGCTGATGAACTTCCTTTAGACGACGTCAATGACGTAAATGTCAATGAACAAGAACCTGAACTTGGCCATTTGAAAGATGATGGTGTTGATGATGATGATGGCGATAAGGGTGCTCGTGAAAGACGTAAAATCGAAATCAAATTCATTAAAGACAAATCTCGTCGCCACATTACTTTTAGTAAGCGTAAGGCCGGTATTATGAAGAAAGCATACGAACTTTCTGTATTAACTGGTACTCAGGTTTTACTACTTGTTGTTTCCGAAACTGGTCTTGTATATACTTTTACTACTCCTAAGTTACAGCCACTCGTCACAAAAGCTGAAGGTAAAGCACTTATCCAAGCTTGTCTTAATGCTCCAGAAGATAGTGTTGAGCAACCTAATGACGACTTAGCTCAAATGCCACCTTCTTCGCAAGTTCAATCGCAAAGAATGCATCAATCTGCTTTAAACCCACAAATGCATGCTCAGCTTGCTCAGCAGCAACAACAACAACAACAACAGCAACAGCAACAACAACAGCAACAACAACAACAGCGTCAATCAATTCAGCAGGTTCAACAGATACCACATCATCTGTTACAACAAGCTGCTGTAGCTGCTGCTAATACTGCTGGCGCTCCTCCTGGTTCAAACAGAAGTCAATCTGGAATGCCTCCTCAATATTTACCCCCTGATCAAACTTATCGATATTTAGCTTCTGCTCCTCCTCAACAACAAAGGTACATGTCAAATGACGGTATTTAAATATATAGCACCGCCTGTACTTTTTCCTTCGCTAAAGAAGTAAGGAAGATATAGGTCCTTGCTCATTTGGTCACATCGACAGTATGACCAGACTATGTTTTCTTTTACTCTCTTTTTGCTGTTCTCCATCCTCCTCTTATCAGCATACTTCTACCTTCATCTTAATGGAGAAGTCAGTTCGTGCTTCTCTTTCCTCATCCTCCATTTGGTTATTCATATGCAATTTTGCTTTATAGGTGTATATTATACGATATATTTGAAGAAATAACATTCGGTTTGTTACTTGTTCTCTTAATTATTTCACATCTTGCTCTTGTCAGTAAGAAAAATACTTTATTCATCAATTTTTTTTCGAATCTGTTCATTTCTTGTGGAATCTGGGTGTCCCTGCATCTCTGCGTAGTTTATTTTTTTTACTTTGCTATATAGTTACTTTATATGTTTTATTTTTTATTAAGTTAATATTGTCTTTATATCCCATTCATTTCATCGCATCATATGATTTACCTCATTCGGATCAACGCTTGACTCAGACGGCTGATCTCAATCAAGCAACTCCCAAGAAACTATTCCCTATAAAGGGAATATCCTTCATTGTTTTTAGAATTCGTTACTATTTAGCTTATAAGATCTATAACTGTACTATATCTTCGCTTACAACTGATGCAGTAATACAAATGAATCATCCTTATCATAACTAAAAATACATCGGCAGATCTAAAAATTATGAGTTATATAAATTGGCATCTGCAGAAATTTTACACCATACATCTGAATTAGCATTTTTCACTATCTTAGTCGGAATGTTTGCTAACTTCATATTTAAGGGCTGCAACTGGTGGATTTGTCCGAAGTTGTTGCAAGCAATAATTTAAGCAAACTTATCAATCTCGTACTTCTCCACTTAGATGCTGCACAGCAGCTGTATGCTCTTCAATACATTGTATTGCTGTAAAACCTAACTCTTAGTGGTATACATTCAGGTCTAATTCATTTTGCTCTCAGCAGGCAGTTGAACTGGGAGTATTCAACAACACACCTTAAGCAATTGCAGCCGTCTAGACGCATAGATGTCATATGGAACTCAGCTTATTCGGCTACAGCCATAACACGCCCTTGTAGTTGGATTTCTGGGTTTCTTCCTGATATCTTCTGCGTCTACACTTAGTTTACAATATATCATAACAAATCATGTAATTATACAATACTCTATTATAGCAATAATAATCTAATATTGTAATTTTAAAATCTTATAAGATTACAGATCTTCAGCACCATACGATTCATCTTCCAAATCTACAGAATCGTTGTGAAGTATAGGGCTTCTATCGTCATATCTAGTTATAGGTTCACGCTTATCAACTGGATAACGGAATCTATTTGCATCTTGGACTGGAGATAACGCACCTCCACCTCCTGATCCTGGGTGTTTGAGCTCGCCGTCATTTTTGATATTACTGCCCATATTTTCAGGTTCAAAAGGAACACTTACTGATAGGCTGGATTTCATTGACTCTTTCTTCGTTGGATATTTCATCCGCTCTGATAATGTGTTTGTCCTAACATATGCAGAGTTTCTAACTTCCTTATAGACTTGTGATGCTGTTCTTTCAAGTCCGCTATTGTTTTCTGCCGCAATTGTCTTTCTAAGCTGCCTGTCACTTCTCCATTTCTTCATCGTTAAAGTATTCATCATACGCTTACTTTTGCTTTGATCTTCTGGATTCTCATTCAAGCTGCTAGCTGATTTCTTTCTATCAGCTTCAATATCTGCCTTTTGTTCATTCAAAAGCTTATCATAACACCCTAGCTTGATCCTTTCCCTAACAATATCAACATCTTGAGGATAAAACAAATTCACAATAGTCTTGTAAATAAATTTAGGTGCAAGACATGCTGTAATAGCAACTAGACAATATACCCAAAACGACAACGTGCCATAAACACGAACTGCTGCTTGGTAAAACATAGCTGAATAAGATGTGGACGTGTATACACCAGTCCAGAAGAACAATAGAGAGATAGAAAATACTGTTAAAAATACAGAAAACCAGTCCCATCTGTATTGATTCATCAGGACATAAAAATTACATGCTGCAATTGTAGCTGTACCAACATACACACCCATAAAATATGGTGCGTCTATGCTCAGTCCATTGGCAGTAACAAGCCCCTTGCTGTCTATGAATAGCACATACATAAAGAAAAATGTAACAGCTGATTGATACATACCGTCAAACATGTACAGCCAAAATTTCAACTGATTCCAATCTTTTCCTAAAATACCTCTTCTATATAGTTTAGGCTCAGCAAGCGCAACCACGTCAGGAACATCTTGATCAAGAATAGCAAGAATAATAATAGGCAATGAGGTAAATGCTAAATTGACAAGAGTCAAGTATGTGTAATCATACAAGTAAGATCCATCAAACCCATTGAAAATCTGGAACCAAAACGACGTAATTGTAAAGAAAAGATTCTTGTAAAAAAAATTAGGAAGCATCTCTGCTATTCGACGATAACACCATCTTCCATGAACAAGCAATAATCTAGATAAAAATCTAAACTGTCCAATAGCATAATCTGATGACATTACGGCCTGTCTACCTTCAACACCTGCAATCCCAACACCTACATCTGCATCCTGAATCATGGCAACATCATTAGCGCCATCACCAATTGCTAAGGTCATAACGCCAAATTTGTGTTTAACCAGTTTCACAACTGATGCTTTTTGAGCTGGTGAAACACGGCAGCATAAAACTGAAGCACATTGCTTACCAAGTACCAAAAACTTCTTTTCTAGTCCTCCATCTAAAATACATTTCAAAGTGTCACCATCAATAACCAGTGCATGATCTTGACTAACTGGAGAATGATCTTTTCTAGCGGCTTCAAAAACTTCGTCTGTATAATTCACGTTAAAGGATTCAGACAAATACTCATCTATAACTTCTTCAGCACGTTCAGGATTTAACTCGCTTCCCTCAAGTTGTAAAATCAAAACTTGCATGGCACTTGAAAGTAGATTACATGAATAGCCAATATTGATAGCAGTTTCAACTTTATCACCTGTTAAAACCCACAGTTTGATTCCTGCTTCTCCTAATTGTGCAATTGTATCTGGCACTCCATCTTGAAGTCTATCCTCAATAGCAGTACCGCCTAATAAAATCAAATCTTGTTCAATTAATTCTGCCACGGCTTCCATTCTTTCATCTCTGTGATCAATTGCTGTAGCGGCTTCATGATGCTTTTTAAACCAATCTTGATACTCACCTTCAGGAATATACTTGTAAGCAATACAAAGTGTACGCAACCCTTCAGTAGCAAAATTTTCTAAATCGTTGTAAGTTTCATTTACAACCCTTTCATCCTGGTCTTTGGCTAAACGAGCCTTAATAATAGAATCTGCACCTTTGCAAATTAGAATAATTTGATTCGTATCAGGAATACGTGCAATAACAGACATACGTTTTCTTGTTGAATTGAACTCTAGAATTGTCAAAATAGGGTACTCAATCTTCTTACCTAAAACATCGACAATAACACCTTTGGGGGTTCTTTGTAGCAAAGAAAATCCAACATCTCTGGCAGTTGAAACAAGTGCTGCCTCATCTGGACTTTGCGCTTTATATTCAATCGGTTCCTTCACAACCTCTACAGAAGACTCCTCTGCGTTATCATCTGCACTGAAATCGTTTGTCAAAACAGAATGGCAAAGAGAAAGGTAAAGCATAAATCTGTGATTAGCATCTGCTTGAGCATCACCTTGAGCACCAGAAAGATCATTAACAAAATCACTTGATACAAAAGTAAGAACACTTTCGAAAAATTCAGGATTCTTGTACATAGCTTGAAGTCCGGCAATCATATCATTTCGATCTTTTTCAATGAGACTTTTCATACGAGCAGATTGTTCGACTACATCAATTCCTTTGCGCTTCTCTAATCCTGCTAAGGCTTCAGTATAAGCCAGCCCATACGAAACACCATTTATAGTACATTTTTTAAATTCCATCTTGTTTTGGGTTAAGGTGCCAGTCTTATCTGAAAAGATGTACTCAATTTGGCCAAGATCATCAGAAATGTTCCATGACTTTGGAGTGCAAGGATAATCTATTCTGTCATAGTACATGTAGCAATCAGAGTAGATAAAGAAAGCCTGAATGGTCTTGACTATCTCAATAGATATGTAAAGAGAAATAGGGACAATTGACTGGAATAGAATCAAAGCTACCATAAATGTAATAAGACCAGCGCCAACAGCAGTACCACCAATAACACCAAAATCAAAAAAGGTTCTACTAGTATTAGATTCTGCAATATTAAGTCCATTTAACAAACCTTGAAGAAAACATAGAATGAACAAAAGAATAAAGTTATAGGTGACGCTCAAATTTAAATCACGTTGAATTTTTGATCTCTTAGAAGGGGTTATGCCAGCATTGAGCATAATCTTAGCTTCCATTCCTGTAAATACAACCATTCCGATTACCCAGTCTGTATTTCTAAGAGTACAGCCACGCAACAACATATTATTGATAGAGATAGCTTCAGTTTTGTCTGCAACCTTAAGTATATTGCCGTTGTTGTCGTATATAGATTGTGAATAATGTAACGCACCACTGTAACTATAAAGGTGTGGACTTGGAGCTTCTGATCTAATAAAGAACTGAGCTCTCTCGCAATCAGAAGCATGACGGATCTTTTGAGTTCCAGATAAAGCTTGACGAACTTTTAAGTTTGTTTCACCATCTAAATTTTTTGTTTCAATATAGCACGCTCCATCATCATCCGCAGTTGAAAGGATGACAATATCAGCCGGAATTTCACTATCACATGTAACGCGTACGATATCTCCAACACGGACATTCTTCCAGTAAGACATTTTAAAATGAGCAGTTCCAGGAGTTGTAATATAAGGATCTAGCACAGTTCCTGAATCCTTTGGTTCAGGTTTGTTACCACCAGATTCTAAGATGTAACGTCTACTGGCAGAATAATCAGCAGACGACCGAGGACTAGATCTTACTCTGTCTAAAGATTGATTGAATCTATCATTGCTAACTCTATAGTCAGTTGAGAATCTAGTCAATTCAATTGATTGCTTTGAGGCCTCGGGAGCTTCTTGTTCAATGTGCGAATGAATAGTTCTTAAAGAAAAGGTTCTCTCGTGAGAGCTAGAAGATGGTTCTCTCTTAATTAACTTGTATATGAAAGCTTTAACATATTTTAACTTTCCGAGAAAGAACTTTGTAGAGGCTTTTTTAAATTTTCTCCAAGAGGAAATAGATTCGTCAGTGACGTTGTAATTTGTCCAATAACTGAGTATTTGAGTAGGTGCATTATTTATTTCTAGATCAAGAAGAGTTCGTCTATAATCCTCAATGGCATCCTTACAAGCAGTGATCGTAAGAATAGCTACAATCGGAACTACGGATAGTTCAGGATTCGCTACACCAAATATAGAAAAGAAAGAAAGAATCACTACAGCAACGAAATAAACATTTGCAACGTTGTGAAATTGATAATAGAGATTTTTAGGAATAAAATTCAAAGCAGTGTATCGTGAAGTCCTAATTTTGTTCCGAGCATAAGTCTTTTTAGGAAGGCCTTTTTCGTCTTTCAATTCCTGTGGTAAAGGAATATTTACATAGATTTCTCTTTCGGTACCAGTTGATTCGGAATAATCGGAAGAAGAATCTTGATTACTGTCTTGATTATTTTGTGAATTGAAATCATTATCAGGATCTTCGTCATCCGAATTATGGGACCAAGAAAAAACAGAGGAAAGCTTACTTAAACGATGTGAGTTTCGACGACGATTGTCGCGTTTAGTAGCCCAACGCATTCGTTTACTAGTGGAAGGATCTCTTGCCAATGGAGTATCATGATCGAAAGGATTCGCAGTATCAGGAACTATACTTGGATGTATGTTAGAATCAGCCGAATTAAATTTCGAATCAGACCTTGGAGGTATTGGAGAAGAATCATTTCTTAAAGACGTAGACCTCTGTGGTAAATCAGGAGATTTCGAATTCATTATAGGTGAAAATCGATAGTATAAGGACGAGTCAAGGAAGAGCGAAAGACAGATAAAGGAAAAGGTCAATGAAAAATAGGCAGTACTTTAATGGAGGAATAAGCAAGCAAAAAAAGAAAACAAAACGCGTAAAAGAGAAAGAAACCAGGAATAGATGAAAGAAATAAAAAAAATAAGCTTTCAAGCTTTTGAGACAAAAATTATAATATTCTTCGATAAGAAAAAAGTAGAGAAAAACGTGAACAACGGAAAGGAAACCTGTATTACAACTTAAAGCAAAGGACTTTATCCTATACTTTGAGTAATTATATTTTAGTAACAGCTTGTTAGTGCGTGCAAGTAGTACTAATAGTAATGCGGCTGATAAGAAAGGGGGTGTGAAGCGGCTAACCAGACTAGGTAGAATTTTTACAAATACGGCGTATCTTTATTTTTAAAACTCACTTTAAAGAAATCAGGGGTATTATGGATGAGAAATCGTGTAGTTGACTCAAATGGCATATGCAGTGTAGTACAGACTGTGTCATATCACGTTCAAACGCGTTCATATCTATTAAAGCTTTTCGCGTTTAATGTGCAAACTTGTGCTATCCTGGATAGCTTTCTAGTGCTTCATTCCAATGCGATCGCCTATTTCATATTATTGGAACTTTATGCGGTTGATTATATGTATGCTCGTACTTAGCTGATATATCAACATGGTTTGGTATGCAATAAAAACGAAGCTTGGTGCTCAAGACACCCCTTGAAGTTGATAGATATATTCTTTGATTGAATGTCTTGACCACATTCCATCGCCATGTATGTCGTGTATATACTTATCTAACTTATATGACAACAAACTCCATATACATTAACTTCCGGACGCTGTCGTTACATACTACGTGAATCTCTATGTTACCTCATCTGCCACTTACAGGCTCTTCATTTCTTCACTTCTATATGAAATAATTTACTCCTTCAGCTACTACGTCAAGCCATTCTTTTAAGCACTATAACGTTGGGACAGTTACTTGCACTTATTAATTCACATATTCAAGTTCTTATGAAGTTATGTCGTTGCTGTCATAAAACTACTATTTACTCGTTACAGTAATAGCGAGTTACCGTCTAGTTCATTCAGTTCAATCCCCTATTCAATTTAATGTTTCAAACACCAATCTAGAACGGCCTTTCATAACGTCACAAAGCATCAGTTGTCCGATTCATGGATTATTCGATTGCATGCAGTTGCTTATGGGAATACATTGCATCTACATCTCCTTCTCCTGGCTCCTAACCAACTACTCTCTCCTGCTCCAAGGTTGAAGCACCGGATAATCTAGATCTTATCAAGGAGAATATGATACTCAAGGGACTGATCGATTCCTGTATATTTCCTAAAGGGTTATTAATTTATCTTAAAGGTCCCTAATTGTCATACAACAATAATTAAAAACAGGATAATCTCATAACCGGTAATGAATTTTGGCTTTAAGGTTTGATTATATTTCTCACTCGGAACAATTTATCCCCGACCTATATTTCACTATCTATGGGATATGCTAACACCGTTGCATACAAACGCCTGCCTTTCTCTCTTCTTCTTTACGCCGTTTGCAATCTTCTATTAAACCAGCCTGTAAACTTTAGACAATTTACGGGAAGTATTCGTTGTACAGGTCCGCCTTTATTTATGTCCGGTATGTCACTCTCTTTTAATACCTAAGGGTCTTGAAATACAATATATGGTCATGACAATCTGCTTCTACATCTTCTTTTCTCACAAGGGCTCATTTCTCTCTATAAAAACCCTCTCTCTGTTTTCCTTTTGGGCAAACATTCCTTTTACTATATTTTCTCACTTTGTTTATATATAAAGGAGCGTCTCTGTTTGTTCTGTATAATAATTCTTGCAGGCATTATATTCCTTCGTCTGCTGGTACTACTTTTCTGTTCAAAGGATTCGTCATCTGTTTTGACTAAACACTGCTGCATTCAACTCAATAAGCGTATCTTTTTAATTCTCTCTCTACTCTTTGTCTAGCTCGTGACAAGGGTTTGCGTCACATTCTTTTTCAGCAGCTTTTTTTTGCGCTTCTATTCCTTAACGGTATATCTTTCAGCACCTTTTGCTCCTTCTGTTACTGCCGCGCGTCTTTTTTCTATCAGCCGCGCTTTTGTTTTTCTATTCTCGATCACAATTTGATAGCTCTTTTATCCAATTGATAACTTGCGTATTTAGTGCCAACTACATATCACATATTCAGTTTTACTACTTATATTCGAAAGAACATACGCGTCTTTCTGTTATGTTCCATATCTTATCTATTTGAGAAGATCATTGTTTATAAATAAACTGGCATTTCTTATCTACTCAAATCTGTACCTTTTCTTCTTATTATTCCTCTCTTTTTCTTGTATCTATTGATAATATTTCTCTTTAACTTACTCCTATGGTCGACATCAAGCATCAACATATTCAAATGGCCTTACCTACTTTGCCTGCACATTTACGCTATTCTTTATATGCTAATACTTGGCATGACCATCCCTCATATATCATTTTAATATCCGTATCAGTGTTTATATTTTTATCAGTCTCTTTAGCTTTAACTAGATGGTATTATGTTGATCTGGAATCTCAGCCATCTCAAAATCCGTCTGCCTTGTCTCAAATGGACCTCATTACGAAATCAACCAGTAGATCATCTTCTCTAAAGTCTGCACATTTATCTCAATTGGACGCAAAGCTTGCAAACCGTCTCTCTATTTTTGATGCACCTAGTTCTGATTCTTCTCCGAGCTCTTTCTCTTCGGTTTCTTCTTCATTATCTGCACCTTCTGTTCTCGATGAATTGTATGCCAATCCAAAAGAAATGCTTAAACGCAAGAAGCCTACGGAAGTTTTTAAGTATGCCATATCTCCTAGATTTGAGAAGAATAAAATTCCGCGTAATAAGCCTTGTTGTCAAATACAACGGACATCCACGTCTACAATAGCTACGCCTCTGTTTGATGGCTATCGCTGTTCAAAACCTGGTCTTAACATATTCCTTAGTGATGAGCCTGTCAAATTTCCATGTGAAAGTAAAAAGCATTTGGTTTCCACTCTTAGATTCTTTCCAGCTGATGCCAAAACTATATTGAAATTTTTTGATTCCCAAACTGCTCCTAAACCAAGACGCACAAGTTCTGATGAGGATTCGTGGAGTCTTTCGAGTACAGACTCTGCTAACTCTGATCTGAATTCACCTACCAGCTGGGAAATGGTACCTGGGGATAAGCCTGGATCATTAGTTATTTTGTCTTCTTCTACCGGTGCGTTGATTTGCACTTGGGTTACGCACAATATAGATGGCGATACTTACTGGGTTGGATCAGTACCTAAGAGCCATTCTCGAATTATCTTGCACAACAATAGGGCTTATGTGTATACTCATAAGTCATCCAAAATTCTTCAGCAGCATACTGTTGGTATCTCGTTTCTTGATGCTCTTACTATATCTGCGATAGCTGTGCCTAAAGCTTATGAAATGATTCTCAAAGACCCGGAAAGCACAAAGCTTGCATTGGACACGCTTCATCGTTCAGACTTTGCACATTCATCCTGTGATATTAAGCATCGTGCTAAGAGAGCGTTTTCAATTGCTGGGAAGCTAAGAAGAAAATCAAAATGACGAAAAGCATTATTTGCATAGAGTAAAATTTTAGGAAAGCTGGCTTTCTTATTACGTACTCTAAAACTCATCAATCGCGTGGAATTTTCTTACAAAAATGTATGTATTGTACATATCTCACCTTTATTCAATATTAATAAGAATATTTTACCTAAAGTTATCCTGCATCATGAATCAAGACCATATTTTAACATCGCTTGCTACAGATCCAGTAGCAATAAGACACCGTATCCTTGGATTATCCAATTGAGTAGTATCTAGTGAAGGCCACTTAATACAAGAGACAAAGTGTTCATGGGCATTGGCAATGTTTCGACACATAGCTGGAGGATCAGTTGACAGATCCCAGCACTTGATAGATTGGTCGTCAGAAACAGAAAGCAAGTACCTTCCTGAAGGATGAAATACAAGGTCTCTGACCCAGTTCTCATGTCCATTAAGCGTTGCTACTAAACCCCCTCTGGAATCCCATATTTTAATTGTTAAGTCACGACCTGCTGATGCGATATAACTGAGTCCGACAGAATCATCATTACGTGATGATACTTTTGCTATTTTTGCTAGAAAAGGTGTAGCAGATGCAGGTGCAAACACCACACTTTCAATAACATGAGTATGACCTTTCAAGGCTATTTTAAAATCTCCCTTTTCGTTTATCAAATTTACTACATGGTCAAGGCCGCCTGATGCAATAATGGAGCCATCAAACGAAATAGCTACCGATTTCACCCACTGACTATGCAACCGTACAGTCTTTAAGCAGTATCCATTCGTAACATCCCAAAATCGTACTGTTGCATCCCTAGAGCCAGATATTAAAGTCTTATTATCAGGATGAAATTTGACAGCGGATACGGTATGTTCATGACCCATTAAAGTGCGCACATTGCTATACGATGTAGTATCCCATAGTCGAATCGACAAATCAGCCGAACAAGATGCTAATAATGCTGGTTCTGAGCCATAATCTATATCTATAACACTCCTAGAATGTGCTTTTAAGGTATATTCAACTTGTCCAGATTCGAAATCCCATACTTTGATAGTACAGTCTTCTGAGCAGCTTGCTAGCTGTGGTAATGATGGATGAAAAGCAATACTATTTACTTGTGATCTATGACCCTTTAAGTGAAAACGAACATTTTTTGGGAGCCAATCTGCAGCATTAACCAGGGATTTCGAGCCCGCTGGCACACTCAATACTTGCATTTCTAATTGTTTAACTTGATCCTCAAGTGTTATAATCTTACGCTGAAGTCTTATAATACTTGTCCATTTTTTTTCAAGCATTCCTGAAAGTTCAGTCAAATTAGAACATTCTAATTGACTTTTCAGGTCTTCTATGAGCTTTACATCAATGGAAGGTACAGATTGTAGGTAGTCAATGATTGCAGCATTCAAATCGCGAGATTGTGAATCTGATAGCAATCTCATTGTTTTCTTAGATATTCAAATTTCTACTTCTTCTTTCAATGTATTTCTATGTTACGTAATATAAAAACATATTACCTTATTAAGAACAAAAATAGAATTGAATAAATATCTTAAAAATACGGGATTATAAATAGTTTCTTTGTCCTTGGTGTGACGCTTACGGCACGTCGAAATGCTTTTCGCGATTATTGGACTAACAATTACTTTTCTTCATGCACCTAACTGCTTGGAACCTTTTAGCTGAATATTTCCAAATGAATACTACGGCTACTTTAAAATAATGATATCTTGTTACTAATATGGCTGAATGAAAACTTCTTATAGTTTGAGTAGGAAAAAACTTAAAGCTTTGCTTTGTTTTCGACCAATTTCTCCACATCGACAAATTGATAGTAAAACTCGAGTGATTCCGGATTTGCCAAAGTGCCTGAAGGTTTTACCTTTTCACCGCATAGGATTTTCTTAATAGGTACCTCCACTTTCTTCATGTTCACAGTTGTTGGAATATCAGGTGTTTCAAAAACATATTTAGGGACATGTCTAACACTTAGCTCTTTTCGAATTGCCTCCTTGATCTTTTGAACTAACTCGTTGGTGTATATACTTCCAGGTCTCATTTTTAAGAACAAAAATACTGATTCGTCCTTATCATGAGGTCTTCTTTGACCTACACAGACCGATTCTAATACCTGAGGGAACTTTTCAACGATTGTATAAATTTCTGCTGATCCAAATCTAATACCAGATGGGTTAAGCACACCGTCAGATCTTCCGATCATAATAATACCTCCAGTTTTTGGATGCACAACGGCTAGGTCTTGCTGGCACCAAATGTTGTCGAATTTGTTGAAATATGAATCGTAATACTTCTTAGCTCCATCTTTACCCCAGAACATGCAGGGCATTGAAGGGAAAACCTTGGTGACAACGAATTCGCCAGGTTCGCCTTTAGCACAAGGTACAGCTTGGCATGGCTCGTCTTCCGAAAGTCCTTTATACACGCCTCCTGCAAGTCCAAGTGTGAAAGATTGTACTTCTCCAGAGTATACTGGCAGCAAACAATTAGAACTTCCAATTGTGGCTGCAAGGTCGGTACCTCCAGTGATGTTATTAATCCGAATACTAGGAGGGAATCCATGGTCATAAAACCACTCAAATACAGGAGGCGGGCATACCATTCCAGTAATTGTGACTACAGTCAATGCAGAAAGATCATAGTATTGACGAGGATTGATTTTCTGCTGCATTAGCTCACTCAAGTATCTAGGAGAAGTCCCGAAGTAGGTGATTTTGTATTTTTCCAAAAGTTCTAAAAGGACATGGGCATTCTTTTGAAATGGTGATCCATCGTATGCAACATGAGTTGCTCCAACTGCAAGTGATTGAAGAAGTGCCATATACATAATCCAACCTGTTGTTGTATATTGCATACATGTTGAACCAACTGTCCAGTTGCAGTCTAAGAAATAACTTGAAGGGCCTACTAAAGTGAGACCACCGTGAGAGTGTACAATGCACTTAGGAGCACCTGAAGTTCCTGAAGAAAATACAATTCCACAAGGTGTAGAGAAGTCTACGCGTTCACATGTCAGAGTAGGATCGAAGCTATTAAGTAAAAACTTCTCTAAAGTTAAGCATTTAGGAATCATACTCACATCTAATGGGTCAAGACGAGGAATGGATATAAATGCCTTCAAATAGTCATGTTGAGCTAAAACTTTAGAAACTTCAATCATTTTGCTAACAGTGTCCCATGTCTTGCCATTATAGATCGCTGAATCGTCAAAGAAAATTACGGCGGGCTCAATTTGAACAAGCCTGTCTAAAATACCAGTGACACCCATATCAGGGGAAGCAGTAGAGAATATTGCTCCGATAGAAGATATTGCACATACTAAGGCGGCAGTGGTTATAGAGTTTGCAGCGATAACAGCTACGCGATCACCTTTCTGCACTCCTAATTTTCTCAAGCAGTTACCATATCTTCCTGCTAGTGTTCTTAAGTCACCATAAGTGGCCCTGCCTGTTTCAAGACCTCCTTCTCTAACTTCAATGATTGCAAGTTTATCGTCAGGTTTTGCTTCGGCATTATTCGAACATAAAATATTCTCTGCAAAATTGAGCTGCACACCGGGAAACCATTTGGGAATCGAATCCATTCTTGCAGATTCGTCTACAACAGGAGCAACAACCTTCCCATCATGAATGAAATCCATAAAGTTAAAGACCTCCTCCCAGTAACTTCCGATATGCTCATCAGACCAAGACTTCAAATCGTTGAAATTCTTTAATTGAAGACCGTGTTTGGCATTCAAACGACGAATGAGCTGTTGGATATTAGTATCACTAGCTAAATCTGGTGACCATAACTTTCTGGGATTCTCTAAAATATTCAATGACATAGTTATTATGAGAGATCGATCCTTTGTATAATTGTTTTGTACTTCATCTAAGTTAACTTAATCTATGGGATATATAGCTTATATATATAAAATATTCTATAAAAACTTAATACCGTTTCCAATATAATCTCGACCGAGGCAATCAGTATATGTACTGTATTACGTGAGTATGACCTAGAGCAGTATCTTATTCCCTGACCTTCTAAGAGGTCGGTCTACGTCTATATATATAGTACTAGGGTTCAGGGTTAGTACCTGTTCCCTATGCTTCGGATGCTAGTTCCGCAGCAGAGGGAGTTGGCGCTGTGGCCGATTGTATTACATTCCCCCCCGTGGCAAGACTGTG
>JAKUBJ010000071.1:0-54262 GCA_030566855.1 Tortispora sangerardonensis | reverse complement strand
CTGGTGGGTTACCTCATTGTCACCTTTATATTATATTTATACATATACATTATATATCATTTATAGTAACTATACTGGTTACTACGCCAATAGCACACATTTACTCTTACAAACAAACTACTATTTTACCCGGATTTGTACTAAAAATACTAGTCAATATATTTCATAACTTTCACACCTTTAACTGTGGCCAAACCACAGACAAAAACACGAGGATTACACAACTGTATTCGTTATTATCAGATTTTACTATTTTATAAAAGCCAAAATATTACCATGACTGTTGAAAATTCTGTTAATGAGAACGGCGTTTCAGTTGTCCCTGACTTGAGATTAGGACAACTTGTATTCGAAGCACAGAATGAACAACTTAAAGAATCACAGAGAGAAACAGCTAGAAATTCATTAATTGATACTATTAAGCAAGGTAATCTTGCAGGATTTTGGTATTATTTACATACAACATTCCCCCAATTGGATGTTTCATGGGATGGAAAAGTTTATGAAGATATGCTAAGTTCAAATGCGGATATTCTTGCTGATTTAGAAACAACTATTGCAGAAGCAGAAGAAGCAGATGGCGAAGTAGAAGTAGCTCGTGGATGGACTAAAGTTGGAGAGTTTTGGGCCCGTGTTGGTAATAAAGATAGAGCATTAGAGACTCTTAGAAAGGCATATGATAAAACATCTGGCGTTGGTGCTCAAGTTGACATTTTATTTACTATTATCCGAGTAGGTATGCTCTTTGACGACAAACAATTAGTAAGACGTGAATTAGAGAGTAGTGAAGTTTTAATTGAAAGAGGTGGTGATTGGGATCGTAGAAACAGATTGAAAACCTATAAGGGTCTTTACTGCTTGTCAGTGCGTAAATTTGAAGAAGGATCCAAGTTGTTGATCGACTCTAGATCTACGTTCACATCCACAGAAGTCTGTTCATATGAGCATATGGTTGCACTTACTGTGCTTGCAGGCGGGTTATCTCTTAGTCGTGTTGAATTGAAGACAAAAGTAATTGATTCGCCAGAAGTACTTCAATTGCTTCCAACTACGCCACTTCTGGAGCCACTTACTACATTAACCAACTCTCTTTATTTGTGTGATTATAGTACTTTCTTCCGTGCTTTAGCTCAAGTTGAAGAAGGTTTTCTCACTGTACATAGGGACATAGCACCTCATTCATCATACTATGTGCGCGAAATGAGAAGGAAAGCATATGCGCAGCTCCTTGAGTCTTACCAGGCTTTGTCTTTACGCTCAATGGCTGAAGCATTTGGTGTTACTGTGGATTTCTTGGATAAGAATTTGTCATTGTACATTCCTAACAAACAATTGAACTGTGTCATCGATAGAGTTAATGGGGTTGTACTTACTAACAGACCAGATAGTAAGAACGCTCAGTATCAGACGCTTTTGCGACAAGGTGACATATTGCTTACAAAGCTTCAGAAGTATGGTGCAGCCGTTCGTCTGTCACCAGCAGATCCTGTTCAGTAAATTTTGTGCGAGCTCCGTTATCTCCGCTAATTGTAACAATTTAATTGTATGCTTCATCACTTAGCTCACATTATTAGGCGCCGCAGTGCCAGAAATGGTACTGATGATTTATCCGATTTGGAATGAATTCACTACCATTCTATGAGAATAATTTCATTTTAATGTTTTCTTTTCCTTAAAAGCTCACTGTGGGTTTAAAGTTATATTTTAAGCCTTTTAATAGGTCTAGATTAAAAATAAAGTTTCGATTGGGCGACTGAAAAAAAAATCTTACTGCTATAAATCGCCATTATTCTCTTCCTTTTCTTTTCTTTTTTTCTTGCACATTGTCGATCTGATATTCTTTTAGACATTTGGCCTGTTTTACATCCTTTTATTGTTTGACATATTTTGACCGCAAGAGAACATGAGTTTTACACCTAAAGACGTTTTTAAAGCTTTGCAAGAGTATCCTGATTATGATGGTCTCGACGTTCATACTTTGATGGACTCCAAGACTAGAGGTGGTCTTACGTATAATGATTTCTTGATCCTTCCTGGAAAGATTGACTTCCCTTCATCTGAAGTCTCTCTTGAAACAAAAATTACAAAAAACATTACTTTAAAGACTCCTTTCATCAGTTCACCTATGGATACTGTTACTGAAGTAAATATGGCTGTTCATATGGCTCTTCTCGGTGGCGTTGGTATTATCCACCATAACTGCTCTGCGGAAGAGCAAGCTTCCATGGTACGAAAGGTTAAGAAGTATGAGAATGGTTTTATAACTGATCCCGTTGTCATTTCTCCTGATCTTAAGGTTTGTGATGTTCTTGCTCTTAAAGACAAACTTGGTTTTGCTGGGTTTCCTGTTACTGGTAAGTTAATTAAAGCATTTCTGCTGCTTTTATGCAAAAGAAAAAATATGATGTTTATCTAAAACTATTATTTATAACTTTCGTTCTACCGAGATAGCTGTAAAAGGCCTGACGGAGACGTTTTTTCTGATATTTTTTCTCTCAAAATTTTATATCCTTTATTTTGCTCTGATTTACTAACTTTGAAATTATAGAAGGCGGGAAATTTCCTGGAAAATTGGTTGGAATTGTCACTTCTCGTGATATCCAATTTGAAAATCCTGATGCTCTTGTAAAGGATGTTATGACTACAGATGTTATTACAGCTAAGGAGGGTATTACTTTGAAAGAAGCTAATGAAGTTTTGCGTCGCTCTAAGAAAGGCAAACTTCCTATCATTGATGATTCTGGACTACTTACGGCTTTACTTTCTCGTACTGATTTAACTAAGAATCTACATTATCCTCTTGCTAGTAAGGATCAAAAATCCAAGCAATTGTTATGTGGAGCAGCAGTTGGTACTAGACCTGCTGATCGGGATCGATTAAGACTTCTTGCTGAAGCAGGATTGGATCTTGTAGTTTTGGACTCATCTCAAGGTAATTCCGTCTACCAAATTGATATGATTCGATGGATTAAAAAAGAACTTCCAAAGCTTGAAGTTATTGCTGGAAATGTAGTTACTAGAGAACAAGCAGCAAGTTTAATTGCTGCAGGTGCTGATGGTTTGCGTATTGGTATGGGATCAGGATCTATCTGTATTACTCAAGAAGTTATGGCTGTTGGGCGTCCACAAGGTACTGCAGTATATCAAGTTTCACAGTTTGCGGCTAAATTTGGTATTCCCACAGTTGCAGACGGTGGTATTTCTAATGTCGGACATATCACTAAAGCTCTTGCATTAGGTGCAAGTGCTGTTATGATGGGTGGACTACTTGCTGGTACGGTAGAAGCACCTGGTGAGTATTTTTACCGTGATGGTCAACGTGTAAAAACGTATCGTGGTATGGGTTCTATTGATGCCATGGAACGTACTGGCAGTAACGATAACGCCGCAACTAGCAGATACTTTTCTGAAGCTGACTCAGTTCTCGTTGCTCAAGGAGTAACTGGACAAGTTGTTGACAAGGGAAGTATTACTAAGTTTGTTCCTTATCTCACATCTGGTTTGCAGCATGGTTTACAAGATATTGGATTACTGAGTGTTGGTGATCTTCAACAGAAGAGCAGAGACGGAAAAGTCAGATTTGAGCTTCGTACAGCATCAGCACAACTTGAAGGAGGAGTTCATGGATTACACAGCTACGAGAAGCGTTTGTATAACTAAAAAAGGAAACTTTGTAACCCTTGTCTATCATATGTGATTAATAATAATACATTTATTTAAAGATATATTTTACATTATTCTACATACATCAGTAAATTATTCAAAATAAATCATCATTTAGTTGTTGTTTTATTTTTACAAGCTTAACTACAAACATAAGAAAACAGTAGAAAAAGGCCTGAAGTCATCCGTAAAAAAAGAAAGATCTAGGTTACCTACATAAAATCATTCAATAAAGATCAAAATATGTGAGCAAACAATATTTACTCCTCAACAATTTGAGTAGCAATACGGTCAAGATCTCGCTGTCCGTAAGCAGAAATTCTACGACCGCCAGTAGCAGACTTCTCCAATACACCGACTTTCTCAAGAGCTTGAAGAGCTTTTCTGTTAACTGAACCAGAAGCATCACGATGACGTGAAGGAGCATAACCGCGGTTCTTAGCACCACCATAAACACGGTTCAATTTGCCAGTTCCAACAGATTTGCGGAGGTAGATGTGACGAGCAACAGAAGCGGCACGCATGTAAAACCACTTCTCAGCATCTTGAGGAGGAAGCTCATTTCCACAAGAAGTCTTTACCAATTCAACGTAACCGGGGACATCTAAACGGCCTTGTCTTTGCAAGAATTCGGCATAAGCCTCAATAAATTTTTGAGCAGGAACGTCTCGCACTGAAACACCAGGCATTTTTAATGATATATTATTGTGTGTATGTGGAAGTAAAGAAGTGGAAGGGATGTGCTTCTAGTTAATTCAATAATTAGATATGTTGGAAGTGCGTCAGTGCTTGGTGACTGTTTTTAGGGGCTGTTGTTATGGTAATGTGGCTTAGGTTTAAAAATTAGCAAGTGACCACGCAGCTCCTAGCACTTTACATAATAAAGGTTTAATTAAAAATAACTATAGGATATAGGATAAGTTTTGTAGATTTAGGTGCACAGGTGTTACCCGTTCCGAAGCTGTAGGTGGAAGTTGCTGCTGTTCATGAGAGTTCATACCCAGTGGCAAGTATATGTGTTATAATACAAGGTATTTACTACTTTAAGCTAATCTATACTATATTCTTATCTAAGACAATCTACTGATAGACATCGTCGACTACCATCTAATGTCACCTGCGGTGCCCTAGAGTGCTATTCTCCTTATCTCCTTGTATCTGTCTTATATTCAGGTATATCGAGTTGTGTGTTCAGTCTGGCTATCACACCTATAGTATATTCTAGTATGATGTTCCCTTAGTAACCACGTCCTACTGTGTATTACGTAATATACCTTCAACAATAACCTTATCCTATATCCTATATAATTCTAACGGTTAATTTAATGAACTTAATTGTATCTTATATTCGAAGAATAAGTGATTTCGCGATACATAATCGAGAAAATATAAATCCTCATAGTTGCTCGTAATTACTGTTATATAATTGTTATTATTGCCCCTTCGTTAATGTTACACAGAAGTTATTTCTTGTGCTTCCAGAATTGACCTCTTGTTTATTTACTTCCTTTTTCGGCTTTTTATTAGGATTCTGAAGTCTCCATAGCCAGTAAACCAATTTCAAGGATGTCTTTTCTTTAAGCAATTCAAATCCCAAAGTAGTCATTATTGTATGTATTATTTCATTATTGCAGTACCTTGAGTTCTCAATACATGCTAAAGGTAAAACAAAGAAAACACAAGGCATGACTGGATGATCCTGGTATCTTAAGAAGCTCTTTAACAACCTTAGCATATCGCCTCTTGCTGTACTATTAGAAACATAATTCAATACTAAAGATAACGAAATACAATCAAATCTTTCAGTGTCGTCAGTTGGTAAAGGCCTTTGGAAAAAATCTTGCTTTTTGATTCGATGATCTTGAGAATTCAAATCAATTCTCTCAATTGATCTGAACATTTTACTAGAAGAGCAACAGTTTTTTACTGATAATGCGCCAATTTCAAGTAAATCAAACTGTTTAGATTCTTGTATATTCAATTCTTTCAACCATTTAATAAGGGCTTTAGAAGTATCGCCGCCTCTTGAAACATCTTGACCAAGAAGTGATGCTTGTTGATAAATTTCAATGCCACCTTTATCATTTAACTGTTGATCAATTTCTTTAACTTTCTCATAATCATTGATCGATTCATAGTATGTCTTTTGTTTTAGTAATGTATGTCTTGTACGAATGATTTTCCGTGTCGTTTCTGCTGATGCTGAGCGTAGTTGTGGCTTACTTGTTAAAGTTCTTGGAGTAGAACAAATACCTTTTTTCCTTCTTGCCATAATATGTAGTTCTTATAAAAAAATATACTAACGTTTATGACATCATAAAAGTGCAAAGAAAAAAATGTAAAGAGTTGTGTAAAGTTGAAATATATAGTAACCGGTTATTAGTTCAAGGTGTTAGAAAAAGTAGCATTTGACGCTTAACTTCATAGAATCTTGATCTCACTTTCTGGAAGCCTTATAAACTTCCTGCAATTCAATGGCGCAGTAAATTTCTCCCATTCTTCTCCTGTTAATTTAGAAACAGCAGTACAATTAATAGTATCTTCAAGGGTCAAATCTATCAACTTTAATTGCTCAAAAATTGGTGGTGAACAATCGCCAAAATTAAAGAATTCTGAACAAATACAAGGTATTCCTCCAAGACTTATAATTTTAAGTTTCTTCAATGTAGATAATTTCCTTATCCATAAACATAAATGAACATTTTCGTATGTTGTTCTTCGTTGTACTTGCTGGTTAGTCAGAGTACTTGAATCAGTTGTCGAACCTGTACAACCATGCATATAAAACAATGAACGTAAAACTGATTGCTCGTTTGCTATTAAATCAATATCTATTGATGTCTTATAAGTAAGACTGAATTCTCTCAAATTAGGTAAAACTGTTGTCAATTCAAATGGAGTAGAGTCACTCTTCACAAAATTTGAAAACGTCAATAATTTCAAGTTCCCAAATAGACTTTGAAATATATATTTCGTCGCTTCTATCTGTGATCCAAGTGTTGTGTCCAAATACATTGACTCTGTAACACTTTCTCTGTCATATTGTAAGAACTTCTTATTCAAAGCTCTCAATTGATCTCCTTCGCAGTTCTTTTCAATAAACCCTTCAAGTTCATTGTTATACGTCAACAATATATTACTAAGCTTTAAATGCTTAAATCCAGTAACATATATCAACGCAAATAACGGAAGCTTTCCCATCCATCCTGATTCAATACTCACAATGAGTGTATCTAACTTCTCCAATTTCTTTAATTTCTTAAAATTAGAAAGTGTTTCAAATACTTCACATAAATCAAACTCTAAAGAAACATCCTTTAATTCTAATACTTCAAGATTCTTTATATTCTTATTCTCAAGAATGGATTGTACTTTCACCAAATCGGGCATCTCTAAAAACTCAGCATCAACTCTACAGTTAGATCCCGTAATAACATCATTTAATACCGTAGTTCTAAGTGACATGATTTCAAGTTGCTTTATTAACACTGCTGTTTCTCTGTTCTTCTTAATAAACTTCTCAAATGATCTTAATCTTCTTGAATGTACTCGTACTGATCTCCATGCTGCAGCTCTAAACCTACACCTCATCTCAGTACATGTACCACTTAAACTTAAAAGAACTTTCTCTTTATCCATAATACTTAACTCATCCAATATCATCACAAACAATTCATCGGGGATCAGCAATAAGGCACTCTTCTCCTTACGATTCTCGCCTTCCAATGCTGCCCCATAACTCTCTCTCTTTTGAGTCCTCTCACTCAACAATTGCTTCAATCGCTTCATTTCACTACTCCGTTTAAACTCAAAACTCTTATGTTCGCTTTTCCATATATGTTTTTCCAAGTTTTCTCCATCGGAGTATTCTCATTGTCGTAAAACGCTACTTACCCTATTTCACAAAGTTAGCACTTTAGCGTCCTAAGTCTATTATTCTAAAAGCGGTATTCCATAAATTAGTTGCACCTGCACCAACTTTTATTTCTCTATCGTCAGTCTATTTCACGGATCATAAATTTACATCACTATTACAGGGTCTAATGCACAAGTCTTATGACCTTTTAGAAAAACCTTAATTTCCCCTACAATTTGTATGCTCTTTTTTATTGTAAAATAATGATTTCTATAAATCCTCTTCTTCGTCTTCTAGATGATCCAACATGGCTGACGAATCTATCATTTTTTCAGTCCCTTCAAAGGTTATAAGAACTGATCTTGAAGCTGCTCCTCGCCCATCTTTATTTCCTGGAGGTGTTGAGACTCAAACTTCATTGGAAGCTATCACCGAAGAAGATTCTCAGCCAAGCTCATTTTATGTAAACCCGAACAGAAATGAAATAAGCGTATTGGAATCAAAAACTTCAGACCCAATTCGTTGTACTTTTTCTGCTCGGCATATTCAAGCAACTGCTTTTAATTGTGTTGTAGGTGTGGGCTTGTTTGTTACTACTAATGATATCTTTTACAAATGTGGTCCGCTGGGGGTATTTCTCGGGTTCTTTATTACCGGTGCACTTCTTTTTCTATTTGTTGCCACAATTAAAGAAATGACTAGTTTTATGCCTGGAAGTCATGCCTTAGCAACTTTTGGTTCACGGTTCATAGATGACTCTGTAGGTTTCTCCACTGGCATACTTTACTGGTTTTCGTATAACTGTCTAGTCATCACTCAAATCATTTCTTGCTCCGAAATGCTTACTGAATTTGTTACTGTAGGTAGTCATAGTACATCTGAAGCAGTATGGATGACATTGTTTATGGTGTTAGTCGCCGCTGTTAATTTTCTTCCTACCAAGTATATTGGTGAAATTCTTTTCTTTGCTGCTATTTTTAAGTTTACTGTTACAGTTTCCCTTTCAATATTTCTTTATATTGTTAACCAAAGTCCTCCTCCGGGACAGTTTCCCCCTTTTTATACTTATCCTCTGAATTTCATATTCTGGGATACCAATCAGAGTGAGCCTGGTTTTCCCTTTTCACAAGATACTCAATATGGCCCATTCAGGCCATACTTTAGTGCTGCTCCTACAGATAGTAGCTATCCTGATGCTGCAAAGATATCTGGCGCTCTTGGAAACTTTCTTGCCACTGCCTATGCCATGATCAACACTATCTTTGTTTATGCAGGTCTTGATAGCTTTGCTATTGCTGGTAGTGAAGCAAAGAATATTAAAAAGGATTTCGTTAAACCTTTCCCCATTTTTTACCCTCTGATCTATCTGATGTACTTGATGGGGACATTGGCTTTTGGGTTTACTGCATGGGCTGGTGATCCAAGACTTGTAGGTGTCGTAGATCCTCTTCGTACGCAATGCATGTATGTCACTCAACGACATGATTATCTACCCTCTCCCGGAGAAAGGTCTCCTTTTACAGCAGCTTTGAAGAATGCTAGTCTATGCTACCTATCCAGAGTTGTAATTGTCTTTTTTATTTTGAGTTCATTCTTTGCTGGTATCGCACAAATGTATGCTGCTAACCGCACGCTATACGCCCTAGCTAAACAGTCAAAGGCGCCTAAACTGTTTGCACGTACACGACGAGGCGTTCCTATTTTTGCCATACTTGGCAGTTCTATGGTATTGCCACTTGCTTACTTGGGTCTGTTGGAACGTGTAGGCTCAGTGTTTAATTTTTCTTGGGTTCTGAGTTTATCGGGCAACTTTGTGATTCTAGCTTGGATTTGCACTTTGCTTGCGTATGTTCGCTTTTATAGAGGCATGAAGCTGAGACCAGATGTAGTTCAAAGAGACTCTGAAAATTATCCGTTCAAAAGTTACTTTCAGCCTTATTCTTCTTACTTCTTGTTGAGCACGTTTCTTTCACTGATATTATTTAGTGGTTTTAATATTTTTTTAAGTGACAGTTGGAGCACGTCAGAATTCGTATCTAATTATCTACCGATTCTCATATTCTTAATCACTACAGTGGTGTATAAGGTGTATCGACAAACCCGACTGGTCAAATACAAGGATATGGACTTTTCAAGTGGACGCTTGCAAAATGATAGTGTAGATCCTGTTCCTTAAAAATGATATATAGACATATATGCATTAGACTAAGGAAGCGAACGTCTATATGGATATGTATCTAAAAATGTCTACAATGTGACGACGAGCCTTTCACAACGTGCAGTGCCATTTTCCAATTCTTTCAACCCGTTTATGACTGCTTCTAACCCATTTCCAGTTACTCTTGAAGGTGCGGGCTCTATAACTCGTTCTTCAAGAAGACGAGAAATATGATTACAGATAGCTAGTCCAAAGTTTTCATCTTCATGGAATTTCTTGAGAAATACTTTGCGTACTTCTACGAGAGTATCTTTGGCGATTTCGGGAAGTTTTGACCCTGAAAGACTTACCACAGTTCCATCATCGCTGCATAGTTCAATGCAGCTTTGACAAGTTGATGTAGAAACACAATCAACTGCTACACGCAGTGATCTTTGCGTGGTTTGGCTGATTTTTTGTTTAATATTTTCTGCCTCTTCGTATCTGTCAATAAGAACATCAGCGCCTAATGACTTCAAATATTCAAAGTTAGCTGACGAAGCTACAGCTATCACTTTCATCTTCTCATATTTAGCCAGCTGTATCAGGTATATTCCAGTCACAGTTGCGCCGCCCCATATTAGTATCCATTGGTCATTCGCGGCTTTAGGGAATTCCGGCTTCCAACTAAGCAGCTTAGATTCAATAGAAAGAGAATGATATAGTGTAGATGCAGCAGCCACCACACCCACACCTAAAGAAGCGCCATTCTCAAAGGGAATCCATTCAGGTAATTTGAATGCATTATAACAAGCAGAAACAGTGTACTCCTGAAAAGAAGACGTTCTCAAATCTCTATAATTAGTGCTTGCAATAAATACTCTATCACCTTTCTGCCAATTTTTAACTTTTTCGCCTACTTTGATCACAATCCCTGCACATTCTCTTCCATTGATCCAAGGTAATGAATGAATACCAAAAGAGTAGGATACGCTCTTCCAATCCATATGGTTAAGACCTATAGCTTTATTCTGTACAAGTATCTCCATGGGTCCAATATGAGGACGAGGGTGTTGATCTACTTGATATGGTCCAGATTTAGAGTGAAGCATAAGAACAGATTGTGTCTGTTTCTTAATCTTTTCTAATCCGCGTTTAGACTTCTTATGGATGCCAGACTCTTTACGCTTCTGTTTAAGAACAGAAGAGCTCTCTGGAATTTCTAAAACAGACGTTGTGCTGTGTGTCATATTGAAGAGCGAAGTGCGAAAATGATCGCTTTACGAGGACACTGATCTTCTATAGATTTAAAGAAAATGGGAAGTTTTTTATAGCATGGTTACTTTGGCTTTGTATATATAATGACATTCATACAGTATAATTCCGTGATCAAGCATTAGATGATGAATTCTGAATAGTGTCATTTGTATGTGCATTAGCCGAGCCGATCATATCCTATAACCGATACTTTCTATTACGATCGGTCCTAACCATATCAGCCGCTTATCATTGTGTCGGATTATCTATACTCCGTTAATTCTCGATGAATAACATATCAGGCACTATGGGATATACTGTCAGCGTTAAACTACTATAATCATTTTCCAACAAAGAAAAAAATATCATTATTTAAAATTATTAGTGTATGTCATCGTTGAGGATGCGACACATCTGAAATGAAGTACGTCGCTTTTAAATGTTCGTACGTAAAAACAAAGTGAAAAAAAAGTGCGTCTAAAAGAAATAAGCATTCAAAACATAAACAAAGAACAAGTATAACCAATCTCTTAATAGCCACGAACCAGAGCGCGCAAGAATAGTAAACTTGTATTCTTATATGCTTATACACAATCAATCCTTGCTTTATTTAAAATGTAGAACAGATCAAAATTCAAAATCTTTCGCGGGATTTTTTTTAAGTTTTTCATAAACAAATATCATGCAGTTGATGCAGTGGAAAATTTTAACAGATAATGCTGTAAAATTGTATCTAAGAAATTGTGCGAAAGAAGAGATTTAACCACGGCGATCTAATCAATAAGCTACTTAGTATCTGTAGTGGTCGTTCTTGTAAGGACCCTCGGCAGCAATGTCAAGGTACTCAGATTGAACATTGGTAAGAGTGGTGAGTTCGACGCCAAGGTGAGCAAGGTGAAGACGGGCAACAGTCTCATCTAGGATCTTAGGTAAAACGTGAACACCGATCTCGAAAGGACCAGATTTAGCAAATTCAACGTGCTTGTTGCGGAACTCAGCGTTGTTAGCATTGAATAAAGCAATCTGAGCCAAAACTTGGTTAGTGAAAGAGCAGGACATGACGAATGAAGAGTGGCCAGTAGCACAACCTAAATTGACGAGACGTCCAGAAGCAAGGAGAATAACGTGGCGACCGCTCTTCATGAGGAAACGGTCGACTTGGGGCTTGATAGTAACCTTCTCAACAGCGTTAGCTTCTAACCAAGCAACATCAATTTCAACATCAAAGTGGCCAATGTTGCAAACAATGGCATCTTCTGGCATAGCTTCAAAGTGTTTGCCAGTGATGATATCACGGCAACCAGTAGTTGTGACAAAGATTTGACCGATGTGAGCAACCTTGTCAATAGGCTTGACTTCATAACCTGAGACAGCGGCTTGTAAAGCATTGATAGGATCAATTTCAGTAACAATAACACGAGCACCCATAGATCTAAGAGCCATGGCGCAACCTTTACCAACATCACCAAAACCACCAACAACAGCAACCTTGCCAGCAATCATGACATCAGTAGCACGCTTAATACCATCAATAAGAGATTCGCGGCATCCATAAAGGTTGTCAAACTTAGATTTGGTGACAGAGTCATTAACGTTAATGGCAGGAACCTTGAGTTTACCATCACGGAAGTTCTTGTAAAGATGGTGAACACCAGTGGTGGTCTCCTCTGACAAACCAAAGCACTCGTCGAGCATTTCAGGGTACTTCTCGTGGACAAGGGAGGTGAGGTCACCGCCGTCATCAAGAATAAGGTTCAATGACTTTCCATCCTTGAAAGCCTTAAGTTGTTGTTCAATACACCAGGTGTACTCTTCCTCGGTTTCACCTTTCCAGGCAAAGACGGGGACACCAGCAGCTGCAATGGCAGCAGCTGCGTGGTCTTGAGTGGAATAGATGTTGCAAGAAGACCAAGTAACCTCAGCACCAAGAGCAACCAAAGTCTCAATCAATACAGCGGTTTGAATGGTCATGTGTAAGCAACCAGCAATGCGGGCACCCTTAAGGGGTTGAACATCGGCATATTTCTTGCGAGTTTCCATAAGACCAGGCATCTCATTCTCGGCGAGTTCAATCTCACGACGACCGAAAGCAGCAAGGCCAATGTCGGCAACTTTGTATGTAGTAGCAGGTGCCATTTCTTTTTTAAGTAAAAATATAAATGTAATTCAAATACGAATTTCTTGTGTGTATGAGAAGTAGTTAAAAGAACAAAAAAAGGAGTACCCCGTGGGTTTTTATATTAGCAGTCGGAAAGGAGTGTAGTTTTCGACTTTTGAAAGAATTTTCTTTCTAACCAATGAAAAGCAATCACATTTAACCGGGTAAAATATTTGTGCTACAATAACGGTTAACTATAAAATAGTATATTTTTAGAGACGAGCTATAAAATCGCGGCCGTTAGAGTTAGCTATACTTTGTCTTGATCTGTCTGAGTCTCTTCATCTTACAATATCTATCAAAGTATAAAGTATTCTCTTGTGAATTGACGCAGAAAAGAGTAAGAACCCTTAAACTTCTATTTCTTTTTCGTTTAATCAGTTATATCGCATTATACTTGTTATATTTGAGATCAGGACTTTATTCTAGGAAGTGTTTCAAGTATAGGCATAGAAAGGGCTCATAGTCTTGGTGGCCATTTTCCTGCGTATTTGTGTTTAAAGAAATCATGGAATCACCAGAAGCAGTAATAACAACTAAAAGCTGTTATGACCGAGCATTTATTTATTCATTTTTAAGAGCTGCTCGTCAAATTGATGACACCTTATCGAATGAGATCAATAACCTTCAAAAACCAACGAATAGAACTATCAGGCCAGGCAGACCAAGATTTGTTTGCTCGCCATACATTCGTCAGTGTGTCTTCCCAGTTTATAAGCGCAGAGATGAAGTATTAAGCTACTGTGAACAAGTTGCAACCGATGCGAAAAGAAAAAACGAGACAACGGCTGAAAATGCTCCTGAGGCATCTTATGTTGATCCGAGAATTGATCCCTACGCTTCACATACTTATCTACATGAATCCACAAAAGAGGACATTATATTAGACTGGGTAAATAAAGAAAGGCACGTAGAAGAAATTATAAGGGCAAACTCATTTCAGATCATAGCTGAAAAATGTGTTGATTGTTCTCTTGATTGGAAGTCGATGTATAATGAATGGCTAACCAAAATTTAACCACCTATGAAACCCTATCTTTGGCTTATTTATTTTTTGGTGTTTTCTTGTTTTTACAACTTATTTCTATAGGACATCTTTAATGTTTTTAATGTCTGTTTTATATTTCTCTGCTTGAAAGGCAAAAGGGAAGAACTTCGTATATGATCGACGTTGGTTTTCGAAGGTCAGTTTGGGACATAGGAGTATGTTTGAATTTTTAACTTTGTTTTTGTGTTCTCTTTATTTTTTCCTCTGTAATTGAGAATATTCAAGACAGAAGGAATTTGATTTCAAAGCTCAAAGCTAACTGGGGAGTTTGATTTTGGGTTTTTGATAAAATGTCTGATATTGAAGAAGTCCTTGAAAAAGCGAGGAAGCAGCTAAATCTATCACAGCCTGATGTAGCTGAATCTTTACTTTTTCCTTTACTGTTGAAATATCCTGAAAATCTAGATGCTTTACAACTATTGGGCGAAGTTTATCTTGAACAAGCACGTACTGAAGAAGGCTATCAAACATTTAAAAAGGCGGCAGATCTTGATCCTCAAGGAACTAAAGGTTATGAGAAGTTCTTATGGCTTGGTCAACTAAATGGAGGCAAGGAAGCCGTTAAATGGTATACAAAAGGTATCAATGGCCTTCGTAAAGCAACTAGTTCAGAAAACAAAGAATTAAATAGAAAACTCTGTGACGCCTTATGTAGTCTTATTGATGTTTGGATGACTGATCTATGTTTTGAACCAGAAGCTGAATCACAGTCTGATTCTTTAATCACTGAAGCCCTTGCAATCGAAAATCAAAATCCAGGTGTTTGGTCTACTTTAGGGTCAATTAGAATTAGCCAGAATCGTATAGAAGATGCCCAGAAAGCATTGATTAGAAGTTTAGAATTATATGAGCTAGAAGAAGAGCCGCAGCCACAATCGCTACTTGCTCTTGCACGTCTTTCAATTGAAGTTAGTCTTTTCGAACAAGCAATTAGAATTACAGGTGCTATACATGCCATTGATGACGAGATTGTTGAATCATGGTACTTAGAAGCAATGGCGTTTAGTGAAGCGTTGACAGAAGCCGAGAATACAGGAATAACAACTGAAATGTTGCAAATTTTTAAAGAAGGATGCTCTGCTGCAGTATTCTCTGCCTATAGTCTACTTAAGCTGGGGCATGATTGTGATGAAGTTATTGCCAATGATATCAAGGATATGGCTACGAAATTAAAACTTGACGACATCGATGAAGAAGAAGATGATATTATTGATCCAGAAGAAGACGATGCTGTGTTGAATGATATTGACTCTGACGACGAATAGGGAAAGCACTAACTAAGCAACTGACAGCCTGTATATATTAATAATAAATAGTTGGTAAATACAATGAAAAATTAAACATGAATAAGAAATGTGGAAAACGATAACCCCCAAACATCTATGATAAAATAAAAGACAAATAAATCACAAAGCGACTACAAAAATTGCACAGACAACAGGAAGAAAGCCGAATACATAAGGAACTTGAAGGTTAGGAACAGCAGCCGATTTCTTCTTATCCTTGCTTGATTTTACGTTCTCAGTTTTCTTCTTGATAGGTGCAACTGTTTTGGGTGTGTCGTAGTTGATATCAACGCTGGAAGACAAGTTTTTGCCGCTTGAATCGGTTGCTCCACAAGTACTTGTGAGTGTTTTAACTTCAACGTATTCACCTTGGTCAACGTCGACACCCTTTGTAATTAGGTCAGAAGCAGGGCATTCTGGTACGTCAGATTCGAGACCTAACTCATTATTTGAGTCACATTTTTCGTTTCTGGAAGGTGTTGTAGGAAGCTTAGTTTCGAAGGTAACAGCAGCGAAAAGCTTCTTTAAAGTATCGAAATCACCAAGAAGTGATACACTACAATCATCATCAATTTCAACAATTCCGTAATTATTTGACTCCATGCTATATTCGTATACTAGACCTCCACTGAAAACATCTGCCATTTTTGAGTAGAGATCAGGAATTTCACCGAAGGTTCTTGGTGTTACCTTATTGCAACCAAACTCGGAAAAGAATATAGGGATTGATGAGTCTTCATAGGTTTGCACTAATTTATCAAAGCCACTCTTTTCAAATGTAGAATCCCCGCACCATTGGTAACTGTTTACACCAAAGAACTCAATAGTCTCTTCTTCAGGGCCACATGTAAGGAAGTTGAACAAAGGTTCCCTTAGAGCCAATACATCGGCATTAGCATAACCTACTGGAATATGTCTAGGTGAATTTACAGCAATATAGTTCTTCATATCACGAACTACTGCTTTAATGTAAGGAGCAGATTTAGTCGACTTATCGAGAGAGTCGATAATTTCATTTCCAGCGAAGAAGGCAAGCGTGTTGTTATAGTAAGAAAACTGCTCTACTACTTTAAACACATGCTCAAGATACTGATGAGTATATGTTTCAGCTGGCTTGGTTCTATCTATATGTTGACCATAAACAGGAGAGTTGACATCAAGTACTAAATAAATACCAGCTGCAGACAAAAGAGACATGCATTCATCATGGTTAAGATCTGGGTCAATAGAATATACACGAATAGTGTTGATTCCCAAGTATTGAAAAAGAGCAATGTCTCTAGCACAAATATTAATGTCACTTAAAGGATCCGTATTACCTTGGCCTACAGCAGAAGAACCGCCTGGCTGGTAATCTACACCAGTGATGTAGAATGGTGCTTTAGTGGTTGGATCGATAAATGATCTTCCTGATACTTCAATAGAAGGTAATATGTCACATAACGCAAGAGATGCAGTTGCTAATGTGTATAAAAGTTGAGAAAACATTTTGGATGATTTGTGATGAAGAGATCAGATGAACTGTGAGACTTTTATTCATGATTTATATATAGGTTTCGAGAGTGTCAGGTTCTGTTTACATTGTCATAGATTTCTAGGTTTTATCAGAGCTAAAATGGCTTTTGTTGTTTCATTTGAGGCAATTGGAATCGAAAGTAGTATTAAAACTGGGAAAAAAAGGCTTTGACCGTGTGCCTTGTTCGGCTTGTTGTTATTTCAAGCACCCTGTATATACTTGGCATTCTTTTGAGACAGTTTTACTTCATTTTGATAAAATTTTGAGTTTCAAGTTGTCGCGATTTCTTGCTAATATTCTCATATGAAAACAGTAGGAGAGTTTGGAAATACCGTATGGGGACCCTTAAAATGACGATCGGTATGGTCTAATAATAGTATCAGTGATTACCGTGTTGAGTAAATAGAGGAATTTAGGATACCTTTTTGAAACTTTCCAAATGTTGGAATGTCTTACATAAAACTATATCCTATAGATTTATTGTAGGTTTTAAATACGAGCCAAATCCAATCTTGTAATTATATCATGAAATAACTAATCTTAAATTAGGATTTTGGGATCGTGTGATGTTAAAAAGTTTATTACCATTATCCTATAGTGTATAATTTAAAATTTAAACTGGTCATGTGAGACGAATTATTTGGGGATACTAAAATTTACATATTTGTTCTTGGTTAAACTACGATGAATAAGAAACCAAGAGGTTTATTGAAACCTTTAGAATCAATAATTTCTGGGCTTCAGCTGCTTGTAAAATATCTAGCTTAAAATTTATATATGCTTTGTATTTTTGCATGTACTAAGCGTAAAGTTTGCTTACATGGTAAGTTTATCATTTCCATGACGAACTAAGTTCTCGTAGCGCGTTAGAACTAAAGTGAGATAAATTGCACCACTACTTGCCTGCTTGGGTAATTGTAAACTTACCCGGTTGTTATGCTAAAAGCTTAATTGCGTATTTAAATTTGTATCAGCTTATTCCTATAACTGAGCGGCTACTTTAAGGATTCGATTTGGAAAATACACAAAGCTAATCTAATTACTTACAGGCATGAGTTTGTTTGTATTAAGTGACAGCAAATATCATAAGATTGCTGTATTTTGGAAAAAGCACTTTAAGCCGGCTAATTGGCAAGATTTAGTACGTTGTTTTGTATCTTTATGGGTTGCTTTAATTATTGTGAATGTACCTGCTACAGGTAAATACTTGGGCTCAGTTTCCTTTCTGGGGGCCCTTATTACAGCTATGATACCTCCTTCGACACCTTATATTTTGACTGTTTTACTGGTAGTGATCTCATTGGTTTTTACATGTTTCTCCTATTTAGTAAACATTGTAGCACAGGAAATGGCTGCAAAGGTCAGAGGTGATCTTGATATATTGTATTATTTAGATCTTCTTGCACTTAAATACGGGTGTTTAAAGGATCCTACTGAAGACTGTGTTGTGCATGCTGTGCTTAGTGGAGAATTCTTACGAGCTGACGTGTCAGCTATATTTCTTGTAGCGATGTTTGTCAATTTTACTATTCTTATGTATTTTAAATCCCTCAATACTCTGTTTGCTATACCTGCTGTTATTGGAATCATTCTTGCGACCATCTCGGATATGATGGGGCCACTTATTCCAATTGTTTATACCGACCTGCCCACTCTAATTCTTAAAGCCACAGGTATTCAATTGGCTATTATGTTTGTTGTTTCAATTGTTGTCTTTCCAAAAACTGTAAACAGTACGGTTCTTAAGGAGTTAATTGCAAGTGCGAAGGGCTTAAGGGAGGTTGTAAAGATACATGTGACATGCATGAAATCATCTGTGGACTCAGAAGAATATAAGAGGTATAAGGATGCAGCTAATATGGTTAATGATATCTCTCCCAATCTACGAAATGTTAAGCATTTACTACCATTTGCTTCTCATGAAGTTTCATATGGCAGATTATCCCATATTGAGCTAGACCATTTTTTCACTCCCTTGAATAAGGCCCTGAACGGTATGTCTGCCTTGAAGATTTTTTTTATGAACCTTGAGGAGCGTCTTATAAAAGACGATAGCTTTAACGAATCTGCTGTAAATTACTTGGATGAGAAAGATGGCTTGAAAAGCAAGTCTTCCCTTCTGTATAGGAATTCAGCTAAAAATTTAAAATCTGTCGGAGAATTAGATCAGTATAGTGAGTTTGCTATTTATAAAAATCTCCATAAATTCCCAACTGATCGACTAGATCATGTTTTAAAAGTTGTTCGAGAAGCTTGTGATGAATATATTAAGGGAGTCATGAACGCTATTGATGTTTCAATTGAATGGTTTGAAGAAGTTGAACGCGATCGATTATTTACAAGAGTTTTTCGTAAATCAAAGCGTCGTCAACAAGAAATAGCTGCAAAGGTTATTAAAGCGCAAGCTCATTTACAGTCAATTCTTGAGAACTTTGAAACTGATAGAAGTGGTGAATTAATCAGATTGTATCGAGAAGGTTTGTTTGAAAATGATCTTTATAATATGGGGTTTGGCTTTTTATACCAAGTATACTGTGAAGAAGGTCTTCGACAATTGAATGAATTGCTTATATTGATGGTTAAATGTGATGAATCATTCCCAGTTCCTAAGTTTATATTTCCATTCGGCGTGTCAATTCACAAAAGTGTGTTTCAATACATGGGTGCTGATGAACTTGATATTATAGGTAAAACCGAAGAGAATGCAGTGCCTAAGTATCATAAGAGAGATGCAGATATTGTTCCTTCGAAATCATTCTACTATAAGACCGTTTCGTTTCTTAATGCGATTTATAATTTTCTGCTTGATGATAAGGTTGTATTTGCAGCGAAGGCAAGTCTTGCTTCCACATTAGTTGCTATTCCACAAGTTGTGCCTAGCTCTGCTTATTTTTATTTTGATAATAAAGGATTGTGGTTTGTTATTATGGTATGTCTTACCGGAGCTAAATCTACAGGGCAGACTATTAATGGAGTACTTACTCGTATAATAGCAAGTTTTATAGGTGCAGTGGCAGGACTTGTTGCTTTTTACATAACTTTTGGAGATTCTAGGAGTTCCACTAGTATCGCTCCGATGTGGGGATTTGCAGCAACTATGTTTGTTTCTTCTTGGTTACTGATGTATGTTCGTCTTTATTTGAAGGCTATCAATACGATTCCTAATATTCTGATTGCGACTACATTTTTGATTGTAACTGGAATGAGTTTTCAACAGTTAAGATTTCCGAGCATTATACCTCCTATGACACCAGGGTTCACAGTCGCGTGGAAGAGATTTGTCATTTCATCGGTTGGCGTTCTTTTAGGATTTTTAGTTTCTGTTTTTCCTAGATCTCCTTCAACTAGAGGGTTTATTCGAAAGACGGTAGGAAAATGTATTGATGAAATTGCGAATAGTCATACTGATATGGTCTCGTATGTTATATCTCGAATTCAAGGGAAGAATAGCACAACATACAAAAGGCTTTCAGATAGGTTTATATCTACGGGTAGTGATATTGCTGTTGCCATAGCGGAAGTACCCTTCATTGTATATGAGCCTGTTTTTGATGGGCCATGGCCAAAGGATATATATTTGGATATCCTTTCAAACGTTGAAGAAATTAACTATTTGTTAGGATTCATGTTTGCATTGTTACAAAGATTTGATTCTGAAGAATGGATGGTAAATTTTGTTGAGATTTCAGGATTAAGAGAGAAAACTTTTGCTGGTTCGGAATTTTCAATGTTGTACATGATGTCTAGATCGTTGATTTTGAATGTTCCGTTACCGCAAGTTACACCAGCACCAATGACGCCCAAATTTATTGAACTTTTTCAAAAATCCGCATTGAAACTAGAAGACAATAACGGTAATCCTTTTACGGGATTACCTACTGATGAAGATGAGGATCTTAGAAAAGATATGGAAGACGTTGGATTGCTTGAAGCCACTACTACAGGTCTTGACTTTAAATGGATATCAGAAGCGCAAAAGCCAGCAAAATATAGAAATATTGTTGCTAATGACCAAAGTCAGAAGGAATTTTTAGATCAATGGAGTGAAGATGACAGAAATCATTACGGTGATTGGAAATACTATTTAGAAAAGTATCCGCTGAAGTTTGCAGGAGTAAATTTGACTCCAGAAGTTGCTAGAAGTCGAAATTTCAGATATTATACAACTACAGTGATACTATTACTTTCATTCTACGACAGTCTAGATCGACTAATGTATTGTATTAAGATGCTGGTTGGTGAGGTGTATGAAAATCCGCAACTGTCTGATGACATATGGTATGATATAATTAGTAAAAGGGCCTAGAATGAAAAATGATTTATATGTATCATATATTATTAATTATGGTATCCGTAAAGGAATTGCAGCACCTGTCTTTAATCAAGACTCTTTAAGAAATCATACTAAAGCTTAATAAGCCGCAATTACTATTTTAGTTTAATAAAGCACGTAAACCGCCATCAATCAGAAACGAAAAAAAATGGTTCACCCCTAGTTCCTCAAGTCAATCCACCTGCCCATTTTCTCTTCTTCCCATACGATGATACCAGCTCAGTTCTTATTGGCTTGGTCATATGGCTATGTGCATCCAGATGAGCATATACAAGGTATGGATATGGCCATTAAGCGTTTATGGCACGCTCGTCTGCCGTGGGAATACTCTGAACATCCGGTGAGATCTATATCTTTACTTGATTTCTACTATTCTTTGCCGGTCCTTGTAGGCATGATATCTGATTCGCCTGCCTTATACTTCTTTATTACAAGGCTTGTATGGCTTCTTCAAGTACTTATAGTATGGAAGTTGCTAATTAGGCACAGCTCCGATGCTGGTAAGAGCTATGCATATTCTTACGTTTCTTATTGCATGTCAACACGAACTCTGTCGAACTCTATTGAAGCCTTTCTGCTAATACTTTCATTGTATGTTATGAAATCAAAGTCTTGGAAACATAGATTTGTTTTAGGTGCACTTGTAGGATTTGGCATATCAACAAGAGTTACTTTTGCTGCGTTTCTTGTACTTCCTTCACTTTTAAGCATACCTTCATTTCTATCTTACTCTACTTTTGCTAGTATTATAGGCTTTTCTTGTGTAATTCTAACTTTTGTTTCTATTGACTCATATATATCTGGCGAACTTACAATTCCCTTCTGGAACAATATTGCGTACAATACCGACACTTCTAATCTCTCTTTGCATGGACTACATCCTTATTACACTCATTTACTTGTAAATCTCCCTGTATTGATAGGTCCTGGCTTGCTATTAATAGATTTTAGGCATTATGAAAAACATTTTCTTTATATGTCTTCCGCTTTTTCTGGTTTATTCATACTCTCTTTCATACCCCATCAAGAAGTAAGGTTCTTGTTACCTGCAGCTGTATGTATATGTGCTTCTCTAGATACCTCTTCTACAAAATTCAGAAGAATTGTCTTCAAAGTATGGATACTTTTTAATGTTATAGTTGGTGCTATTTACACTTTGCATCAAGCTGGTATAGTGCCTGCTCAGATGCATCTAGCCTCCGATCTCCCTGTTTCAGTTGTTTGGTGGAAGTGTTATACTGCTCCACTATGGCCTCTAGGTCCTGTAGATGGCTCTTTAAACGCTTTTCAACTAATTAACTCCACAGTCCTTGTGCCTAAACATGAAATAGTTTTAGGAAATTCAAGCTATTACCTGGCTTCTTCCGAAAAAGAAATAGGAGCTCCAACTAGATACATATTTGACTTGTATGGTTCTTCTATATCATCTGTTAAAGTCACTATCAAAGATGCGCTGTCTGTAGGCTCTACGTATCTTGTGGCTCCTCTTTATCTTCCTATTACTGATTTCTCTCTTAATGCTAAACTTATATGGAAAACGCGATTTCATCTCAATTTGGATGATGGAATAAGGTCTCTCTTTGATCCTGGCTTAGGTATTTGGCAAATGACTCCTGATTCATGACATGTTAATGACTTTTTGTTTAATATACGATAACTTATATATATTTAACATAACTTAACTAATGAAATATAACATAAGACAAAAAAAACTAGTAGATGTCATTTGAATTTGTAGATGATGCTTCTTTGCTATCATCTGTAATAATGACTGCCTTGAAATCTTTGGTCATTTCTATTTCGGTCATCATTATTTGCATTGTGTGGATGTTGTCCAGGTGGTGGCGGACCTTGGAGATGCGCAACAGATGGCGGTGCAAATGGTCCTGCCGGAGACATAGTTATATGTTCAGAGCTTCCAAACGGAGATCCATAAGGCAACGTTCGAAAACCTCCGCCTCCTGCTCCAGGTGCTATTCTATGATCAAAATCGGGTCTTCCCATCATACCTCTCATATCTACCTGATGACCGATATTATTTCCAATATCTGCAGGGACTTGAGAAGACAGAGAAGGAAGCATTTGTGGTCCATTATAACCCATTCCCTTATGCAAAACATCTTGACCATCTCTTCGGGTATTATCTTGTGATGTAAATGCTTCAGATCCATGCATGCTTCCATATGCTCTTACTGCCGGTATCATTTCACGTTGGCCTGGCCATTGGTTATACCTAATTCTATTAGAATCTGCAATTTCCTGTTCCGTTGTCGGATTGCAACCTAATTGACCTGCTCCAGGAATAGGTATGCGAAAATCTTGTCCAATAATATGTGGCCCCCCTATAGGTGGAAGCCTTCCATAAGAATCAATTCCCTCTGGTCTTGAGTTACTGTTAACTTCCATTTGGTTCACAGAACCAGATCTGGAATGAGACCCAATCTTAGGAGCATGATTCGAATGCTGCTCGCCTGATCTAATATCCTGAAATGTTGCATTCCCATACAATTGAGGATGCTGAGCACCAGGAGGGATAGGTTGTGTAGTTTGAACTTGCTGAGTTTGTTGCATAGATGGAATTTGTATGCTTTGATGCGCAGGATAATAAGAATACATTTGGCCATAAGGAGGTATTTGTGCACCACCTGGCTTCCCATACATAGGAGGTACCTGAGTGGGCATATGGCTGATACCAACATAACTGACAGTATTGTGACTTGCAATATGAGGTTGCTGATGAGCTTGAGGTTGTAGAGGATGTTGATAAATTTGATGTGATTGTTGAATTTGATGGTGCTGAGTTGAAGGAGAATATAAGTCAGCAGGTGATGCCATAGAAGAATGGATTCTAGCATCCAGATCATTTGCAGTTTTTACAGCATTATCTGTTGCAGGTATATGTTCAGTGTGGGAATTCCTTGCAGACTCTGAAAGTTTATTTGCAATTTCAGTTTTGGCATCGGTAGAAACTGGAGTTGTTTGTGCAAGAATAGGAATATTCTTCGTGAGGAGTAAATCATCTTGAAAATTTTGAGGCTTCTTTGCACGCCTCCTTCGCTTTTTCTGTGGGTTATGCTGAATAAAAATAGTTTCTGATTGAGATTTGTCAGCAGTAGAAAGAGTGTCTAAATTCTGTACTTCAGCTTTTGAAGAACCAGAAACCTTTACATCTGAAGAATCTGTTATATCAGTTTCAGTGGTTGAAGGAGGTACATTTGCAGTTGTCTTTGCATCCGCAGTATGAGAAGTGTGATCTTCGGGTTCTGGGGTAGGAGACAATGACTCTATTTCGTAAGAATCGCCATATATTTGCACTGGATGATAATCAAAAGAATTGTCAGCTTCTAGCTGTTCATTTGAATGCAAAGACCCATGTACCATTAAAGAAATGTCAGAGTTGACATAAGACTTTTTAGTAGTATCAGACGCTAAGGCCTCTTTATATGCTTCATACTCCTGCTGTACAAGCTTTATAGAAGATTCTAAATGTTCAATTTTCTTCTGTTTCAAGTCACCAATAGATCTATTGTAGTCTTGCCATATAGACAAGCGTCTTGATTCAGAAGAGTTTGTAATTTTCGTATGTTCGTGTTTCAAATGAGAGAAACTCTTTAGAAGTCGACCTCTTACAGACATCATAGCGGGCAAGTAAGCACGATCAGATTCAGTGCAAAAAGATTGAGATAAAGCAATCAAGTCTTTATTTGAATCAAATTTTAAGAGTAAGTTTTTATCAAGCTCGGCGTGTTCATCGAATAAGTTTATAAATCGATTGAGTACAGTTGATACCATATCATTTGGGTCAGAAGTAGATCGATTAATCTTGACATTATTAATTTGTTTCCTTCTTCTTAAAGAGCGGGTACGATATGAGTATTCGTTTGATTTAGGTATCGAAGAATCTGTGTGCTCATCAGTTAAACTAGGATCATGGTCAGACTCCGTAAAAGTTTGCTGATTTAGGGAGTTTTGAATTGAAGTCTTAGAAGAATCATTATCGGTTTCTATAAGCCCATTTTGAGATGTAGAAGATACATCGCTGGTGCGTAAAGTAGTCGCAGCAGGGGGCATTTGTGAAAGTGAAAAAGGACGAGTTGTGGCAGAATAAGTAGGTATCGGGAGGATAGAAGAGGATGAAGAAGAGATATTCAAGGAATTATGATCGATCGAAGAAATATTTGAAGGCACACTTTCTATATTCGATGAAATTTTGGAAGAAGAACGGTCCGTAATAGTATTTGAAAGCTGTTGAATAAGAGAATTTTGAGATGGTGATGATGAAAACGAAAAAGATCTTAGCTCTTCAGATGAAGTTTGATTAGGAGAGGAAACGGAACTAACGTTAAAGCCAGAATTAGTATGCGAAAGTTTAACAGAAGTAGTATTAGCAGGAAAATCAGTTGAGCTAGTTAAACTTAAATTTGAATTTGAGTTTAATGAATCATTTTGCCCACATTTGTCACCAGCTGTAGGATATGTTTCTCCTTGTTCTTTTCGTTCCTTTTGGTCATTTGAAATAAGTGATTTACCATCATGCGCGGGATTGTCGCTTTTTTGTAATAAATAATTGTTAAGTTTCTTTGATACCTCACCACTCCCTGTAACAATAACTTTGCTGGAGTCGTTTGATGAGCCATCCCGTTGCGGCAAAATAGGGCTATCACTTGCTAATGAGCGTTCCTTATTATTATGTGTATCGTTTCGTAAGGAGGACATTTATTATAAAAATTATAAAGGGTATATGCACAGAAAGGGTGTAACTCTTTTTGAAGTCCAGTGATATGAGCGAGAGAAATGGGGAAGGGGGAAAATGTAAAAATATAACAGGAAGGGGAGGGGGAACAACAGGCAAGCCAAAACTGTGTAAATGATGTGTAAATGAAATAAATGTGAAAAAAGGGTGAGATATACACAAGTATCAGTCTGGGCTGCGTTTTGTTTGCTCTATGTATTAATCGTTTAGGTAATAATTAATTAGCTGTAGCAAGAATAACTAGAAAATAAAGCATTCAGGGGTTCAACGGAAAGAAATACAAAGGGCGAGAGCACGCAAATAAAAGAATAACGGTCTCTGTAATTCAACGTAAGGGTAATAAAAAAGAGGTGTTTGATTAAGAGAAAAAAAGAAGACAAAATTGAGTTCAGAAAGAAACTGTCAGTAATTGCAAGAATGAATGAAGAAGAGTGTTATTTAAATCAAGAAAAAAGAAAAACCAAGAATTGACTTTTATCGTTCTTGAATATTGAATTTTGTTTCTTAAGTCTCTTTGGTTATTTTTGTTATAAAATGGTGAACAGAAAAGAAGAAAAACTAATGGTAAAAATAAGGGATTCTATTGTTGTTCTGACCCATGAATAAAAAGGCTAAATTAGCTTTATCTTTAATTTAGATTGTATTAATACGTCTATTTAGGCTTTAAAGTTTTAACTTATTCTATGATATTTTTCCCCTTTGCACTTTAATATATAGAAGCGAATGTGCATTTTAAGGTGAATGAAAACGACATTTTTGGGATTGAAAACGATAACGTTTTGGAAAAATTAAACCTGTAAGCGGATGAACTCTTCGTTAGATTCTAATAGTTTAATATAATTGGAGCTGACCTGTTAGGCTTTTCTTTAGTTGCTTCGCTATACTTAATATAACTTTATCTTTAACGCGCTTCACCAATTAAAGAAATATCATATTTTCTTCCTAGAACGTTATTTCGGGTTACTCCAAAGTACATCTATACATCATAAACTTTGTCACTCTGGTTCATGATAGATGTACCTCGTCCACTATCGATTACGTTCGCCCATAAAGACTTTCGCGTATCTTTATCTATCTACATGTAGTACTGCCATTTGCCATACCAAAGTATACCTTATCTGCCATTTTGCCGAATATTCCAACTTCAAGAACTCCTACTAATGACTTAATAGCATTGCACATCTCAATTGGTTCTTTCAATGCTCCAAAGTGTGCGTCAATAATAAAAAACCCATTGTCTGTCACTACTGGACCAGCCTTAGCTTTACCTCCCATTCTCAATACAGGGTTCTTGGATCCAAGTACCTTCAAATCTTCAATAACTTTCATATATGCAAGTGGTGATACCTCTATAGGGATACCTTGAACCCATTTGGTACCTAATTCTACGGAATCTTTTCTATCATCCGCAACAATTATAAACCTTTTACTAATACTTGCAACTAGTTTCTCTTGAAATAAGCATGCTCCTCCACCTTTAATACAGTTCAGCTTTGAATCAACTTCATCTGCTCCGTCAAACGTGATATCTATAGATGTTATCATGTCTACACTTCCTAAGTTTAACCCTGCTTCGATTATAAGCTGCTTCGATTGAAACCCAGTAGGAATAAATAAAACATTAGATACGGTCTCTTTTTGTTTGATTCTCTCTACAACATAAACTACTGTGCTTCCACTTCCAATTCCTACTACTGTGACGTCATTTTTCAATTCTGCATCAACCGCCGCATATGCGCATTGCTTTTTTGCTAATTCAACTAGATCCATAGACATTTTTCTTTTCTTTCTTTTTCCCAATAACAAAGGGTGCTTTCTTCGATGTATGTGAAGAAAGAAAAAATTGATGTATAACGGTTAATAATCCGGAGTTAAATTTTCTTTCGGTTGTTATCATTGGTTGTCGTTCTATAATCATGTGACAACACATATCTTCGCCATCCATAAGAGAGATCTATAACATCTACGCTTATAAACTTGTAATTTTTAATATTAATGTCATTGTAGCTATGTGTCATAATCTGTTGGTATTTAGGGTAAGCATTATCAGCATGCAGCAGGAATTGCTTCAAAGTCATTGCTTCCGTCCTTTGTTTTAAAGGCTAGAATATCTCCTTCTCTTGGCATGATTGCTTCATTCTTTAATCTTTTACTTTTTTCAGCTATACTCCTATCAACACCGCTAATATCCCTATGAGTGGTTGTAGAAGACTTTGAAGATGAAACTTGCCTTGATGATGAATCGTTTATTCCTGAAAGGCCTATACTCTGTGGTGTCAAATTTCTAAAGAACCCATTACTTATATGATTCATAGTCCATAACACTTGATCTCTTACTGAAAAAGTGTCCCATGAATCAAAACTCCCTGGTCCCGAGCTGTTAGAAACTATTCTACCTGAAGAGGACACCCAAGATGTTTCATTGGCAAATGCAGAATTCCTTCTTTTGTTGTCTGTTAATATCCCGTAGCTTTTCCTTCTTTGTTCTGGAAAAAAATCGGGCACCATGCAAGGAGATGGCTTAATGGAAGGTAATGATTCAGTTTGTTGGTGCCGTTGCATTGATTGTGCTTTTAATTGTAGCATTATCTCTTTTTCCAAATCCTGCTGCTGTGCATTAGCTTCTCTAGCTGCTTTTAAATTTTCCATGCTCCTTTTAGGGCTTCTCATAAATGATGCAATTGCTTTGCTGTTTCCTTTAATAGATGATTTTAAGTCCTTTAAAGAACTCGTAACGGGTATGCTTCTATGTTGCCTGTAGTATTGATTCCCTGATCTTCTTGATAGTATAGGGCTAATTCCTTCTATAGACTCTCCTGATTGAATAGAAGGCTCCATTTTTGAAAGAACTGTGAACGTACTAAATATATATGTCAATAAAATAGAATTTATAACCACCGAAAAGCTCCATGATAAAAATAGCAAAACTAACAGTGGTTCTGCACCAATACTTCCATAGGAAATCATCTTACTTAAGTCGCTTAATAACTCTTGATTGCCTGACAGAGCTTGAAGAACTCTAACAATGGACCAGCATACTAACGACCCACCTACTGCAAAGCTGCACAAATTTACAACCGCCATCACCCAGAAGATTATCCTCCATGGTATAAATAAAGAAACTACTAAGAGTATGAGAAGGGAACTTGTCAAAATAGCCTCTATTATACTGAGAACTATAGATACATAAGAAAAATCTGCAATAACGTATCCCACAGAAGCCCAAGTAAAAAATACAGCGGGTATAATATTTCCTATTATTGCAACTATCAGAATTACGCCTAGGCCATTCTGAATATGTGCAAGCATGTCACTTTAAGTGCTTTTTTTGAATAAATAAGTAAATGTGTGTGCCTTTCAAAAAAAGGAAAAGGTATCAAATCCTATATAGGAATAAATAAACTGGTATAATGATATAATAAATATAAGAATAAATAGAGAAATGATCTGTCTTCTATCAAGCAATTTTCATATATAATGTATCGTCTAGAGATGGCATAAAATTATAAAACAAAATATAAGCAAACAGGTATGTAGTACTTCTTTGTTTGTAATCGATCGATCAAAACATATAAAAGCAGCGAAGTGAAAATTTTGTCTAGTTCGAGCTGTTTTCTGCTTTTGAAACAAACCAAGTAAGATGCACTCGCGAAAAATAATATTGCCTCTGTAAATAGAAAAGAAATTTATTAAAATTAGTAAATAAACTGAATTGTAACTTGCCCAAGATGAAGAAAAAAGAGAAAGGGAAAATGATAGAAAGCATGGGTGTAGCGAATGTTTATTTATTTCCTATTTCGGAGTTGATTAACTATCTCGATAAGAAAGCAAAAAGTTTAACTATGGGATATATATATAGGATAGGGTCCAGCGTAACACTAAAATTTTTAAACTTTTCTTTCACTTTAAGGCATTTAAAGTTTTAGATCCCAGCTTTTCTAATAGTAACGGTTATAAATTATAGGATATAGGGCAACCCATGTAATTTAAGATTAAGGAACGGTTATTGTTTTATGTGATATCATAATTAAACATAACCGTTAAGATAAGCTAAAATTAAATATATCCTATGACTTACTCTTAAATTATTCTTAACATAATTTACTCTTTATAAATACTCTTTATAAATATTAATCTTCCCATGGTGGAACATCCCAATCTCCGTTAATGTCAGATCTATCAGTTTTCGCAAGTTTAGGCGAAGTTTTGAGTTCTGACATCTTATTCATACCTGTCTGCTGATCTTTGCTTCCATTCAATTGAGTTCTTGCCATCATAGGTGCTAAGTTTGCATCGATATCCCAATCATCATCATCAAATTCATCAAATTCATCATCAAATTCCAATTCAAACCAACTCTTTCCAAATGAATACCTATTACCATTAGCACTACGTCCTACAGGAACTGAGCATGCCATGCCACCAGAAACTGTTCCTTTTTCTGCGCTGTGCGGAATAGGGGCGTCAACTACATCTCGTAGTTTACTCTTGATCATCTTTGTATTCACATTAAGCCGTCCAAAAACATCATTACCATTATTTCCATTCATACCAAATTCCTTACCGCCTTTAAGTGATAAGGCTTCAGAAGCCGTAGACGACTTAGAGTCTGACCCATAATCTTTGTAGCTTTCTGCTTCTGTTTCCGTAGACTCGTCATCAATAGGTGACAATGGCGATCTTCGGTTATGAAAATTTATAAAATTGTCCTTAACAGGTGGTGTAAAATGCATGACAGGGGTAAACCTCTCATAATTACGACTTGCGCAAATAGAACTCTTATCCCAAGTAAGAACTGTAGGTGTACGTAGAGGTTCTCTGTCTGCAGTAGTGGCAATGATCTCAAACTCATCCTCGCCGCTACCCAAATCTGTTATACCACTAGCAGGTTCGCTATAAAGCTCTTCAGGTGTGAGCTCTTCGTCGTCTGTAGTCCAGACTTCCAGACTTTCAATAGACTCTCGCAAGTCTGCTAAAGACCTATGTTGTGGGTCAAGAGCAAGTGCATGACGAAGCGCGTGAAATGTCTGTGTAGACATCGTTGAAAAAATGTCCAAAAGAGACTCTCTATCGCGGCAATAGTCTAGAAACAACTTGTCTTGATCACTGCATTTAGTAAAAGGATTCTTCCCAAATAATATATTTAAAATACAAATTCCAATTGCCCAAATATCCGCTTTAGAAGCATCGTATTGACTCACTACTGAGTCAAATAGTTCAGGAGCCATGTATCTCTCTGAACCAACTCCAAGCTCTGTACACAACAAATCGGTACTAGCTAATCCCCAATCTCCTAGTTTCACTTGATTATCCTTACTAAGTAGAATATTCTCGGGCTTTATATCACGATGATAGACACCGTTAGAATGTGCATATTCTACTGCATCGATAATTTCAAGGATCATTCTTCTACGTGCCGCAGGGTCTGATGGAATGCGATCTGCACGAATCGCCTCATAAAGATCACCAGATTCACAATACTCAAGGACCAGATACGCTCTCGATTCTGATTCAAAATTGTCTAATACTGATACAATATTAGGATGAGCATCTAAAATCTTATGTACCGCCAACTCCTTCGACATATCATCAGCGAGCAAATCAATCCCTGTAATACTTCTAGAACCTGGCCTAGGATTATCTCTGCCAGGGCCAGCAGATTGAGTCCGTACAACTGTACTCTTTCTGGCAGACTCGCGACCATACCTGGTTTCAGCTTTTAAAACGCACTTAATAGCAACCAATTGACCGTTGTTACGCGTATCCTTCGCCACACTAACTACACCATAAGTTCCATGATTTAAGCTTGCAACTTTCAAATAACGGTGATTCAAAAGGCCACCCTTATCATAGGCATGATAACTTAAGCTCTTGCCTCTATTTCTTCGATTGCGCCTGTTACGGTTGTTAGAAGTAGCGTTCTTTGTAGATGGCTTTTTGTTAGACATGGTTCTTATTTTTCTTGACACTCATAAAAGATGTCAAAGACCAAAGAGCTTCTGTAATCAAAAAGTAAAAGAATTCAATGATATTTTAACTGTTTTGCACTTTTTTAAAAAATATTTATTGACTTTATCTTGTGTAAATCAATGTACTTTGTTTTTCGATCGTTTTTTGTGCTTAGTAAAAGTTGATTTTTATCTTTTTTTGTTACTTTTTTCTTATATACAAACTCTTCTAAAAAATGAAATCGCAATTCTCTTAACAAATTTTGAACAAATATTCTATCTCTCTTAGAAAGAAAAACTAAAAGATATTTTGAGCCCCAAAGGGTACTCGAAAGATAAGGGGAGTAGATCAAGTCAAAAAGAAAGAAGTTTTTGAAAGTATGATTTCTGTTCCTTTTCTATTCGGCGTAAATAGTTTAAAAAAAGAACAAAAAATTGATCAGTCGAAAAATTCCAAAGATCAAGCTTGAAAATATATATATAATATGTAAACCCCTCCGACAGCTATGGAAATGATCTATAGAGAGCGGGGGCAATGAAAGGGAGAAAGCGAACAAAGAGAGAAGGAAAAAGGTAGGGGGAAAGACTGCAGGGGGTAGAATAATAATAAAAATAAAAGACTGCTCCCTATTCTTCTGTTTCTAAAAGAGGGAAGTAGAATAGTCCAAATGATATGAAAAATACGGAATCAAGAAGGAAATCAGAGTATCAAAGAAAGTAAAAAGGAAAGTAAGTAGTGAAATGTGTTTTGTGAGGAGTGGATAGTAATCGAAAGTTCTACGAAAGATGGCGAGGGAGCTAGGACACTCCAAAATAAGACTTGTTGGGTAGGGGTAAACAAATAAATACGCTAATTAATAGAGTACCGAATTAAAATAAGTTGTAGAACGTAATGTTATCCTATACTGCTATAAGTTAATCAACTAACCTTATAGGATAAAACAAGTAACTAAAATGAAAAAGTAACACCGTTACTCGTTGTTCATATAACGGTTAGGATAAATGTGAAATCGATGATGAAATATGGGATAGTATCCCATACCTTAATACTATATAAGTTAGCATAACGGTTATGCTTAAAATCCTATAACCGTTATTAATCAAATCAACGATAAACAGCCGTAAGTTTATATCGTCTTTTTTAGGCATATCTCATCATCCTACTTCCTTAAGCTCATCCCATCTTTGTACAATCATTCCTCTAATTAAGCGCGATTATTATACATGCAAAAATACACATATAATAAACCCATATTAAGAACCCGCTTTAGCAATCTGAGAATTCTTAAACCGATATTAGTTGAGCAAAAATGTAGTGTGCATAATTATGTTTGAATTCACCCGTTCGCATCATAACATGCTAAAGGCCCAACAGGCCTATAAACCGCATCCACCAGGCCCTGTCCTGAATCAGGGATTTATTCCTGTAAAGGTAGTAGTAGCACATTCAAAAGACGGATCTGAATATAAATATGCCGTCTAATTCTCTGTTTCTTCAAATTCTTACAAATATTAAAAAATATCTTAAAAATGAAAAGAAAAACACGTATAGCCAAAGCAATCGCTCAATTGAACAAGACTAACCCTGATAACAGAATCAAACAATTAGAGGAACGCTTGATGAAAGAGTATTACAAAACAATTGCGCAAAATACTTCTTCATCTAAGTATATACCTTCTAAGAAGCATCAAAACCAGTACAACGATTACTAGTTGGTATCCAGCTACGGACAAGAGAAAGGGAACAACAAAACCTCGACTCGTTCGAAATAATTTCAGTGTGACATTGTTGTATATATGATATGTGAGCATCAATCAAAATCTTGAATAAATTATTTGCTTCTTTCTCTCAATACTGTGATCTCTATAAGTTATGAAGACATCTGAAACTCTAACGAAAGGATTCAAAGCTTATAGCAAGAAGAAAAGAATAAAAAAGGCGCAATCTGAAGAAGTTGTATTTGACAGAGAATCGAGGGTAAAATTCTTAAGTTCGCTGCAAGGAAAGAAAAATGCAAAAAATGATAAAAAGAAACAAATTGAACTCAAGAAAAAGAAACGCCAAATAGATGACCTCCGAAGACGTTCAAAGCAGAACAAATCTGACGTTTCATATGCATTCAAAGATCAAGATCAAACTGAACCAAGACATGTAGAGACGGTTGTTTATGAGACAGAAGATCAGCATAACACTGCCGAAGTTACGATCGAGTATCCTGAATGACAGCTATATCTTTTTATAGCAGTATGCTAATTTTATGACATTATAAATATGACTCATATACGAATGTGTGATCTATTTCAATTATAGCTCTAATCCTCATTCACTCTTGATAAAGGAATAGATAATAACCTTTTAGAATTCTCTCTGACCCATTCAGTTTCAACTCTGAAAAACATCCATATCCATCTTCTAAATATCTCTAAAACTTGAAATACAAAAATCCCTAACTCGTGATCAGGTATATAGTATAACGAAGGTGCAAATCTAACTGCCCATGAATATCTTAAAAGTAAATCAATTACTATTGCTCCATAATATAATCCAACATGCCCGTAATGTAATGTCTTTCTTAGCCCATAATTAGTTTGCTTCTCAGTTTGAGTCCACCAAGAAGAGATCAACTCAAGATCCCAATCTTGAGTAACGTCCCAATAGAACGAATATGTGGCATTGATAATAACTGATATTACCCACACAGTGCTACCCCATGTCTGCCAATAACCTAATGTTTCATTTGATCCCGCTTCAGTGTTTCCTCCTTTGAATCCAGCTAGTAAAATCACTGGCAACGCCGAGAAATACTTCCCAGCATTAAGCAAATGTGTGCGGCTTTGAGTACTAATGTAATCCATTATACACTGCTTAAACCGTATTAATGATGGAAAACACAAAACTAGAAGCGTAATGGCCTTGATACCATAGTCTCTATCAACTCTATAAAGATAATCGGCTCCTCCTATCTGCATTATTACAGCAATCCAAGTATCTCCTAAGACCTTAGAATACGACGTAGCTACATCTGCAATAATAATGTCTGTCAAACGCATGGACATGTTCATATTTCCGAGAAAAACTCGTAATACACATTTAGCAAATTTCATCCTTCCAGCTTTACTGAGCCTGTCAAATGGTGCAGCTAGTACTACAAAAAATCCTGTTACTGCTATCCATGAAAATATCCCCGCTGAAATAAAGCTACCATAGTATACTGCAATCGCCCAATACAGCGTAAGTGATACATAGAAACCTACTGACAACACGGTAGCTTGCTTCACTATAGCATTTGAACTTGTCTCTAAGCCAAATAATTTCTGACAATTAATCTTTGTCTTCTCGAAATACTTAACGTTTAATGCGAATAGCCAGTATCCTAAAATGTATAGCGCTCCTAAACGTAAAGGCAAAGGGAAGACCAGATTGAAAAACGTACCAGAATCGTGAGTATCTCTTAAGATTTTGGCTACTGCATCAGTATCTATAAAATCATTTGGCCCATTCACCATCTCAGTAATACAAAAAACCTTAAGAGCCAGTGAATTTTCTACAAAAAGTGTGATTGTTTTTATATTCGTTCTTCCTATTTACTTTACTCTTGTTTAGAATGGGAGCCAGAAAAGTTGAGAACGCGTAGAGAAAAAAGCGTTAAAAACAATAATATAAGGTTTAGCAGCACTTTACCGTTATGACTGTTCAACTATCCCATAACTACTGTCACTTTGCAATATAACCGTAATTGTATATAGGATAGGATATGCAATAAGATTAACTTAATAAGTGCAGCTTATGAGTTGTGTATTATTTTGACTTAACGGTTACATGACATTCAATATTACTAAGATACAACTAACCGGTTATGGGATAGATAAAAGAGACAAACAAATTCAAAAAAAAAACAGTATGTAAAAAATATCACGCTCCGACCCATCTTCTAGCAGACATAAACATTCTAATCCAAGGTCCATAACTTCCCCATTGTCCTCCTTCTTTGCTAGGATACCATGAATTAGCTTCCTTCAGAATCACTCTTTCAGGATGTGGCATTAATGCAAATACTCGTCCATTTTGTGATCTCACTCCTGCAATACCTGATGGCGATCCGTTGGGGTTAAATGGAAACTTCTCAGTGACCTTTCCGTAGTTATCCACATATCTCAACCCAACTCCTCCTGATGCAGTCAAAGATTTCAATTGTCCTGCACTTTCAAAGTTCGCCCTTCCTTCTCCGTGAGCTACAACTACCGGTAGTTTAGATCCCCACATACCATGTAAGAAAATATTAGGCGTCTTAGCTTCTTCAACTACCTCGACCATGCAGACACGGGCTTCGTACTGTTCAGAAATATTTCGTTCAAATGTTGGCCAATCTTCAGTTCCAGGAATTACATCTTTAATTCGACTTAAAAATTGGCATCCATTGCAAACTCCTAAAGCAAATGTATCACTTCTTTCATTGAAAAATTTTTCAAACTCTTTTCGCACTTCTGAATGATATAGAATTGATTTAGCCCATCCGGCTCCTGCTCCAAGAACATCGCCATACGAAAACCCTCCACATGCTGCGATTCCAACAAAGTCGTCGAGTGTAACATCGCCAGTCAATAAATCTGTCATATGAACATCAATCGCTTCAAAACCTGCAACTGAAAATGCATAAGCCATTTCAACTTGTCCATTCACGCCTTGTTCACGCAAAATCGCCACTTTAGGCTTGCTAATAATTGAACTGGGAATTAACGACTCCTTCATGTCAAACGATAGTCTGTAAAACATACCTGGATCTAAATTATCTCCAATTGCCATATACTCTTGGTCTGCAGTCTTTGGATTGTCTCTCAGTCTTTGCATCTTATAGGATGTTAAAGCCCATGCTTGTTGCAATTCTGCTCGACTGTTAGAAATAACCACTTGCCCAGTTCTACTAGAAACTGATATAGGCTGATCTTTACCTTTAGTAATACCTCCAATTGCAATAATGGCTGATTCTGGCACTCCTTCAGCTAATAATGCCAACTTAAACTCGTCAATGACCCCATTTCTTACTTGGAATACTGCACCAAGTTCTTCATTAAACAAAAAGCTTACAATATCTTCCGTGCTCTGAATAGTCTCGGGCAATTCAATATTCAAACCAACTCTTCCAGCAAACGCCATCTCTAATAAGGTAGTAATCAATCCACCATCTGATCTATCATGATACGCTTCAACAAGATTCTTCTCGTGCATTACTCTAGTAGCACCAACAAACCCTGCAAGGATCGCTGGATCAACAACATCAGGAACAACATCGCCAACTTGTTGATATACTTGAGCTACTGCTGATCCTCCTAATCTCATCATACCTCCAGCAAGATCAATATAAAACAGTGTAGTAGCTCCACAAATATCCTCTTTAATAAGCTGAGGAGTCCAGGTAGAACTGGTGTCTACAACGGATGAAAATGCTGTCACAATCAAAGTGACAGGTGAAACAACCTCCTTAGCTTCTTTAGCGCTAGGGTCTTCCCAACGCATCTTCATAGACAATGAATCCTTTCCAACGGGAATGCTTATTCCCATAGCAGGACACAACTGCATACCAACAGCTTCGACGGCTTCATATAGTGCAGCACCTTCTCCTTCATGATGGGCAGCAGCCATCCAATTTGCAGACAACTTGATATTTGAAATATTAGGGAAATACGCAGCAACCAAATTAGTAATCGACTCTGCTACAGCCATCTTTGCTGATGCCTTGGGAGAAATAATTGCTAGAGTAGGTCTTTCTCCCATAGCCATACATTCACCAGGTGTTGCAGCTGCATATGAAGACATAGTTACAGCAACATCTGCAACAGGTACTTGCCAAGGACCAACCATCTGATCTCTAGCTACCAAACCAGTAACACTACGATCGCCAATAGTAATCAAAAAGGATTTGGAGCCAACAGCGGGAAGCTTCATCACTCTTAGAAGTGCATCCGTGACAGCGTCATCAACTTCAGGAGATACATAAGGTGTGAGAGATGGGTTAAATGCAGGAATCTTATGTTTCTTGGTTGTAGATACTAAAGACATCTTAGGCGGTTTTCCAAAAAGAGTAGACATGTCTAGATCGACAACAGTTTCCTTTAACAGCCTATCATTGACAACTAATCTTTGTTCTTCAGTTGCATGACCAACTACTCCAAAAGGGCAACGTTCTCTTTGACAAATTGCTTCAAATTTAGGGACGTCTTCCGGCAGAATAACCAATACATAACGCTCTTGAGCTTCACAGCACCAAATTTCCATAGGAGACATCCCAGGATCAGTACAAGGAACGTCTCTAATTTCAAATACTGCTCCTAAACCATTATCATGAACAAGCTCAGGCAAAGCGTTCGAAAGACCTCCAGCACCAACATCGTGAATGCACAAAATAATATTCTCTTGTCCCATGGCAGAGCAAGCATCTATAACCTGCTGAGCACGGCGTTCCATTTCAGCGTTTCCACGCTGTACAGATGCATAATCTAAATGGACAGCAACATCCCCAGAGGCAACGCTTGAGGCAGCACCGCCACCTAAACCAATAAGCATAGCAGGTCCACCAAGCACAATAATAGCAGACCCAGCAGGTACAGTAGCATCTTTCAAAGCATTCATTGGACGCACGGTTCCTAGACCACCAGCAATCATAATAGGTTTATGAAAGCCTCTAATTTCATTCTTGCTATTATTGATCGGTACTGAAGTGGTAAGAGTTCTGAAATACCCCGTAATACAAGGACGCCCAAATTCATTACTAAACGAAGCGGATCCAATAGGAGCCTCAAGCATAATATCTAGAGCAGATGAGATATGAGGAGGCTTTCCAATATCTAACTCCCAAGGCATTTGATTTTCGGGAATAAGCAAATCAGATACAGTAAAGCCAGCCAGGCCGGCTTTGGGCTTTGATCCACGACCAACAGCACCTTCATCTCTGATTTCTCCACCAGAACCAGTTGCTGCGCCTGCATATGGAGAAACAGCAGTTGGGTGATTATGGGTTTCAACTTTAGCTACTATAGGAACATCTTCACGAAGCAAATTCCAGATACGATTAGTAAGATCGTAGGAAAAGAAAGAAGAAGATTGGTAGCCTTCAATCACAGCTGCGTTGTCAGAGTATGCAGAAAGAGTGTATTGAGGAGTAATTAAATGAGTGTTCCTTATCATTCCAAATAATGAATTAGGCTTAGCTTCACCATCTATTTTCCAGTCAGCATTAAAGATCTTATGTCTGCAATGTTCAGAATTAACTTGAGCAAACATGAAAAGTTCAGCATCAGTCAAAGATCTATCAGAATTGGCAAAAGCTTCAGAAAGATACGCAATCTCAGGTGGAGCCAAAGCAAGACCTAGCCTAACATTGGCATTTTCCAAGACAGACTGTGGATTCTTTCCTAATGCGATAAGGGAAAGAGGTTTAGGATCGGTAGTTGCAAATAAGTCAATGGCAGTGGGAAGCTGAGAAGTCATGATTTGCTGCGTCATTCTATCATATATTAAATCCAAAAAAGAAGAAGATTCTAAATAAGATGACAATGGGAACCCTTTTCGAACCTGAATGACGTAAACAATACCTCTTTCTATGCGAGACAGCTGGTTGTCAAGACCACATACGTGCGCAATATTAGTAGCCTTGGAAGACCAGGGAGATGTGGTTCCTGGACGTGGAATTACACGTACTAAATATGAATCCGGTTCAAGCTGAGAAGACTCTGGATGAAGAATTGAATGAACAAGAATAGATTGAAGAGGATCAGAGAGATCGGCAACACTATCATAGGACAAAAGAACATCCAAAAGCTGCTTATCAGAAGACGTACTATCAAAAAGAGTTGATTCCTCATTCGAAATAGCTACATAATGAACATAAAGTGAAGCAATTGCAGTAATGGCACTTGAATTCAACGCAGTATTCAAAGTAGATTTCAGAGCAGCTACTCTAAAAGGAGACAAAGCAACTGGGCCTGGCAAGGCTAGCATTTGAGTAACATGAGCCATACCTACAAAAAAATATAAATTTAACTCAGCAAAGAAAAGTTGCTCTAATAGAAAAATTCAAGGGTCTTTGCCTTTAGCGATGCAGCTAGATAGAATTTTTTGGACAACAGGTAAGTAAAATCTAGGTGTGATTTCTCGTAAGAAACGTAGGGCTCAAAAACAAGAAAAAGGAGTACTTGAAATTCTACGGAACAATATAAAATAAGAGAAAGTACAAAAAACGAGATGTTTAAAATCTGTATATACAATGTCCTACTGTTTATTCCTTTTCTTCTTTTATTTGTTATTGCCTTACAATCTGGGGGAGAGAAAAGGAAGTAATTTTTCCCCTAGCGAAAGCTAGAGTACTCCAAACCTTAAATATATTTAAGTTTTATCTAGCCAATAAAGTTTCCTCTTTTGTCCATTAGATTTGCTGATGTACGTTACCTGGTACGGCGTGGTTGTATGGCTATGCGAAACTTGGGATGATTAACATTTGGATCATATCCATGTCTGAAAAAATACCAACTCTGTAAGCATGTGTAATTCTATAAAAAAGCGTTCGCAATGTAAATCTGTTATAACATATACTGTATTGCATGAAAACGGTAAATTTGAGCCGTTACTGGAGTGCAATTATATACCTTAGTAAGGTAGCTTAAGATCAAGGAATGACAATCTTCTCAATAGCGCTAGGCTAGAAGACAGTTTATGGGACTAGTTAGCACGTCTCTTCTTACGAGGATTATCCCCTCCACTGTGTTCATTTTCAAAGTCTTCAGAAGTATCCTCGTTTCCTTCTTCCCCTACTTCTTCTTCGGCTTCCTCTTCCTCTTCGTCTTCATCACTCAATTCAATTTCTTCATCCTCTTCCCCATCTTCAAGCTCTTTAAGAGCATCAACGTAATACAGCACTGCATTAGGAAACATTTCTTCAGCTATAGTTGTGGCTATTTCTTCAGCTTCTGGAAATTTCTCTCCTTTATCTCCAATAAAGTCAAAAAAATCAAAAAAACTAGGAGCTGCTCCATCTTTATTATTATTTAGCTCCTTACCTTTCTTCCAAGGAATGCTCACTACTTCTGACCTCAGTGAAACATCTTGTCCTTTCTTCCCAGTAGCTTTAAATTTCTTGGTAATCCTATTCTCAGTTAAGTGATCATTCTCGCCAAACTCGAAAACTATTTCAAAACTTCTAATATCACCATCACTATCATCTCTTCGGACATCGATCGAACAAATCTTCTCCAGTAGCTCCTGGTCTTCGGGTGTAATATACTTTTCAATTGAATCTCCAAACTGTTCAAGAACAATTGGCCAAAAGTTCGGTATGTTACTCAACACTGTCTTTCTTTCTTCATATAATGGCAAGTATGTTTGATGTTGAAATTTCGAAATCTTTAAATCCGCTTCAGCAAACTTTTCTTCAAGCTTAGATAGCTCTTCGTGAGCGCCTTTCGAATCCTTGCCTTTCATTCTATTTCTCCCCCACTATCTTAACAGTACCAATCGCTTCAAGTTCTATTGACTTATCTTAATAAATAACAAACTCCGAGAGAAAAAGAAAAGTGAAGTTTGTACTTGTGATATCTTTTATCTTCTCTGCGACAAAGCTTGCGCAATGCTTGGTATTTACCCTTCCACTAAGCTTTATTTTATATGAGACACTTAAAAATTAACTAGAGCTTATGTAAAATGTAAAACTAACCTAAGCGTTACCTTCTAATTTTTAATCGAGCTAGCCGTTAGTTTACCAACGTGCATAGGATGTACACTTCGCTCAACCATCTATCGTATTTTTAAAACTACTCCGCATTCGTCGTCTCCTTATCACCCCTCTTCCTATTTGAAAAGCATGCAATATGTTTAGAGTAATTTATTTAAATATCCTATTCCAATAACCGCTTATAGTATTTGGGATTCATATCACTCTCTCCTTCAATCCGTAAATGTTCGTACCGTTTAATTTTTTCGCTATATATCACCTTTCTACAAGGTAGTTAATTCAGTATCTCTCAAATATTGCTTGTTCTATCTGCCGCTTACTCTTTTCTTAACTTTTCTAACCTGTAGTAGTCGCTTGTTAATCATTCGCCATCCATCCCACCCCAAAAAAAAAGACGAAGAGAAATAAACTAAGAACTGACTCCATTCGGGGGTCTATTTCTATTTATATTCGAAAAATATTCAAAAAGAGTAATTAATCAATTAGGATAAGTTAAGTTACCGGTTATAATTATAATTAATTATGGGATGTATAATCCTTGTAAGAAAAAACAAAAACATATGGGATAGTTAGCAAAAACCTTTTACTGGCAATCAAGTATAGTATCTCTACCAAAAATCAAGGGCTCGGCCGGGAATTGAACCCGGGACCTCTCGCAGATAAGCTTAGGAGTAAGACCCTAAGCGAGAATTATACCACTAAACCACCGAGCCCAAACAGTCTACCAAAATTGCAGTGACTTTGTTTTTATACTTGTTTAATTTTTAACCTCAATCCAGTTATAATAGTAAGTTATGTCTTCCTAGGATGTTAAGGAATATACATCAAACTTAGCTTGACTTAATTAATTTTATCCCATATCCATTATAATTTATAATTGATTATTTTATAGAATAATATTAATTTAAATTTCAGGGATGGGCCGTCAGCCATTTGCTGACTGCCACCGCCAGACCGCCAGACCGCCATAGCACTAAAGGATATGCGTGTATACACAATGCGGCTCATAAACTTTCTGTAATTTAGTGTACTTAGCAAATATACTGTTACCCGGTATAGTCGGAATTTTTCATGGGCGTTCAATCATTTGGCCGCCTTGTGCGGAATCTAGCAGAACAGTAATGTTCCATAGTAACCCGTAGCCGCGAGTATAAGAGGACACGCCAGTGTACTCTTATCAACAGACAACTTTTATATATATTTTCAATACAGAATTATACATATATCTACCTTATCTATTCTAAATAATTGAAGACAATAATACCAGGTATATATAGATAGATTTACGTTATTATACAGATTAGTAATATAAGTGTATCTAGAGTAATATTAGAAGCTTCGTATAAGAACTTACTCAGCTTACCTAATACTCAATTCTACGAGAATATAAATTTAGAGTTATCACTCCGGACTAATCCGCACAGCCTCCAGCAAAAGTTGGTCATACCGCCCCATCCCTGATATATTTCCGTGCAGTGTATGGGATACATCCTATTTTTATATCCTAACGGTTGTAACTTAAGTTAATATAAAAAGGATAAAACAATATCCTTTATCTGTCTTTAGAAATATTAATTACTAAAACTTCCATCTGGATTGAATGAAATCCAAAAAAAAGGGCTCGGCCGGGAATTGAACCCGGGACCTCTCGCAAATAAGCTCAGGAGTTAGACCCTAAGCGAGAATTATACCACTAAACCACCGAGCCCAACTCGGTTGTAGGTTTTCCTATTTTTAAGTTGTTAATGTGCATATGTGATTAACTTACAAATTATATTTGTTATACACTTATGTCTTCCACGATGTATCCCATACTTAACTTACTGTTATAACCGTTATAACTACCACGGCAGTCCGTGGGAAGCCTAGGCGTCTTAGCCAATGAGAGCTAACAGCCTTATGGAAAATAGCTTTTCCGCATTTCATTTGTAGTATTCTAGGGCTAAGGTGAGCACAAAAGATATTTCTGAGAATTCAAAATATATATATTATTATGATGAATAAAATAAATAGAACAAAAAACATATAACTTACTAATGCCGCGCTTGGGCATGTACTATAAGCTGCAGTAGCATGCTATTCATAAAAAGATGCAGCAGGAGCTGCATCCTTGCTTGCAATAGCCTGATCAATTGCATTTAAAAACACTTCTGAGCTCTGACGATCAAGCCAGCTAGTCGGTTGCAATTTATTCGTATTCGGTTTATGGGTCAGCAGAGATAGACTCCTGATAGCATCAGCCTCAGTCAGTCCGTTTGACACTCCATACTCAATTGCTTTGTAGAATTTCTTTCTTCTTGTAAATCCCTTATTGATCTTATCAGACCTTCTCCATTTAGTTCCATATATCCTTTCCAGTTCCCTAATAGATGTTTATCAGCTGCTGGCTGCGTATACTCCTCCCAAATCTCTTGTACTGTAAAAGAGTTGCGAAAAAACTTTGGGCGATCTAAACGTGCAAGCAACTGTCGACTAGTTGAAATATCCTCATCAGAAACAACAGACATATTCGTACCGGAATGTGTTAATGTACTCGAGGCATCAACATTAACATTGACATCAAGAATTGTAGGAGCAGGAGCAGACGCAACAGGAACAACTACAGCAGGTGGAACGGCGACATTAGAACGGCTACTGATAGCTAAAGACTCTGAATTTATAGCACCAGACGGCTGAAGAAAAAAGGCAGAGAGAGGCGCATTCGTAGAGCCTCTTAAAAGTGCAGTACCAATCTGCTGGTACACTTGTTCGGGTAAATTGGAATTAGGATTAGTAGCTGAAGACACTTCATTCCTCACACTAGATATAGTGTGAACAACATTAGTGGAAAAAGAATCTAACTGTTCGCCGATAGAATCTAGTTTAACAGCAAGATGTTCACCAAGATCTCCAATCTTACCCGTGACTCTATCACCAATACTAGTAAGAGTTTCACTTAATTGATTGCAAAGGCCACTGCCAATAAGTTCAATATCCTCAGGAGCTATAGATGAGGTCTCACGACGATTAACTTCTCCAAATTCAGATCTTTGCACAGTGACTCTAGTATCCAAATTTATAACCTCTCCAGGCGAGTTCTGTTGAGTCAAAAAATATTGTTTCTCATATTCAGCTACACGAACTGGATCTGCGAAAAACTCATCCTGGTCTTTCCTAAAAGCTAAATACTCTTCAGACTCAAACATAGGAAATTGAAACTCTGGCCTTTTCATCTCCTCGGGAAAACATTCTTCTAAAAATTTGCGATCTTCAATAATACAAATGCGAACATACTCAAATACTTCAACAACATACTGAATATACCTCATCCAATTATTAAATTTCTGGGTACTCATACCGGGAGGGCGAAACTTGGTAAGCTTTAACTCTACTTCACCCCTGTCTATACAACTTCGCCATTCATTAATAAAACCAAAAACCTCATTTTGTAAATTCAAAGATGGTCTGATACTTGATCTGCCCATAAAGTAAGGCTGTTTAACAGGGCACCCTGCTAGCGCTTTCATGGTCTCTGGAGGTATATGAAATAAATAATTATTCCGTAATGTTGAAGATGCATTCCAAGAACCTGTAAAAGTAATTGAATCTTCAGACGCTCCCATCAGAGCAGCTTCTTGAGCTGCTGCGGCTCCAGAAAAATGTGTCACTTTATGAAAGACTTTACCTAGGGTAGTTTTTGCATTTGTTAAAGGAGAGTATCGAGACTTATAATCTATGCTCTTGCCCATATCTTCGTTTTCAGGGTATACAGTAAACAATTTGGCAGAAATAAACTTATCGCCATCCTTAAAAGGCAAAGAACGTCCATGGTTCGTATAAAATCTTTCGAGAAAATAGAGCCCCAAAAATGCAATAGCACATCTAGAAACATCATAATGCCTAAGAATGCCATTTGTTTCAAGTATCCCAGTTTTATTAGTCTTAGAATGCATAGTCTTTAGTATAAGAACCGGTGCCATATTTCCAGATCCAAGATCATTATGGCAAATCTGCAGATTCACAAAACACATATCACGCATTTTAGAACCACGTGCAACTGCGGAATGACAAAATAAAGTCATAGATGCGACAGTAATAAGACCATGCGAAAAACTCGTATTATATAAGAAATAACGTAAAATCTGCTTAAGGTCAGCAGTATTATAAGTTGAAGTACTTTCTGTAGCATATTGACCTGTTCTTCGCTTAAAATCTGCAACTTGCCTACTATAATTCATCATAAAACTCTTTATACCCTCACAAGCTGATTCTTCATCGGTTGATGATGGAAAGGTAAAAGCAATACCCTCTTGTCGGAATCTAATAGCTTCAGCACTGCGGAAAGTATGCAACCCTGCTTTTCTTAATTTCAAAGTCGCATGTGAATAAGGGCGTCCTTTATCCATAGCCTTCTTCGAAATATCATCTAAAAACACACCTATATGCATCTCTGTAGGATAATAGCGCACATTAAAGTCCGTAATATTTGAAAATTTCACACCACACCATTTTTTATAGTTAACAATAGCATTGTTATAAGATTTATGAGTAGAATCAGCAAGATACTTTGATCTGTTAGTGACACGTTCGTAGTACCTGTCTCGAATATTATCAGTCATTGATTCTGCAGCATTGCTAGATTCTGCAGCACTGGTAGACATATTATAGAAAGTAAAAATAAAACTATGATATAAGCTTAACTAAGCCCAATCAAAAAAGAAAAGAAAAGCAAATGTGTAAAATCTGTGGTGTATTTGTATTGTTTCGGATTTCTTCATCGTGCGATTCATTTAAGATCGCCTGAATGATTCTTGATGTTGATTTGATACAAAGGTGGAGATTTCAGAAGATATAAAAAATTCAATCAAAGCAAGACTTATACAAGTTGCAAAAGACAATAGATTTAATTAAGATACTCTACACGCCTAACAATTATCTTGTTCGCACACAAATAATCATTGTAAATGTTGATCTTCGAGAAACGCGTAAAATGTTTGCGCTCGATCGCCCTATCCTATACAAAATCTTACTCCAATAAGATTTATATTGCACCTGTAATTTCAACTGAATGTGAATATAACTACTATAGAAAGCCGATTACCGTTCCAGAAAGTTAAATTTAGTTAAATTTCAATTTAACAACAAAAAGGATTCCTTGTAAAATATGAAGTTTCTTTTGAAAAACTATAACTAAACTTGGAGGTTATCAAGGGTTATAGGTAAGGCATTGTGGGAATTTCCCACAATGCCTTAGTTATAGGATAAGTTAATTAAATTAAGATAACCGTTAAAACGGTTATGGGATAATTAGATATGAGACACACCCATTATAGGATAGTATCTGAACACCCTCATAGGATAGAGCTGCCAATAATAAAAAGCATCTAAGCGGCTACCCTGAGTTTGCCTATTTTCTCTAAGAACCCTTTAGCGCATCAAATCAGGGTGTTGTGGCGAGAGATCCTCGCTATGATCAGGCTTTTTGACCGTTGGTAAATAGGGCCTACCGTTGACAAATAGGGCTACATACGTGTGTTAAGTGCTTCTATTGGTTCAATGGTTATAGCAACAGCACTAAACTACTATAAGCGAAAAATTCCCAACTGCTATTCTCTACAACACCCTGACATCAAGTACTAAAACGCTTAATGAGAGTTCACAATCTATCCCAATATCCCATAATCCTAAGCTTAACAGGTCCGCATTCTGTGAAACATTCTAATAGAGTGGCACAATTTCAGTATGATCAAAATAAGTAGCCGGTACTTTAAACAGACTTAATAAATTTATATAATTAAGTTAAGCTTAAGCGACTTTTAGCAAGTATTAGTCTTGTGGACCCTTGAAGTGGATGTGTGCTTTGAATATTTATTTATTATGATTAAAAATTCATTCAAATATAAAAGGGATCTTGTAATGCTCCCTTAAATGACTATCTTTTATGCATAAGGGACTTTTAAAATTGTATATAAAGCCTTGTTGAAATTAGAATCATTAATATTTTCTTCCTCTTACAACGTGTTGATATTACATTTTGTCCTAGAATTACAAACTAAGAAAAATTTACAAATCATTAACCACTTGGAGCATATAATTGACTAACCATGGCATCCTTTTTTGACGATTATAGAAATCAATCAATAGACGTTCTTATAGCCATGGCTAATCTTACATACGATTCTTATTATGAAGAAGCTATTGAAAACTTGGACAGTCCAGACTATAATGCTTATAGTCTATTAGTACCTGAAAGACCTAAATCAGAGAGAAAAGTATCACGTGCACAAACCTTACATTATTATGACTATGTAGAAACCATGATTAAAAGTCCTGATTGGAAAGTTAAATACACCTACTTTAATCATAAAATGGAGATACAGATACTTCCTAGAACTGAAGAAGATAAAGAAGATTTAGTCTACTATAAAAAAAAATGGGCTCGTATGTTAGGATTAAACAAGTCCAGTGAAAGTACAACAACACTAGATAATTCCGAAGATATTGAAAATCCGGCCACAACTAAAACTCGTGAGATTACTGAAAGCTGCAAAGAAAAATATATGCCAGAAGATTTGTCAGAAAGTTCTGGTGTATTGCCTGATGATTTTCAGTCTTTACAAAACATTAAAAATAGCTCTGCCGTTGTAAGCACTACGGATACAGATGCGGATATTTCGTTATCTGAAGATGTAGAATCATTGAAATCTGTTTCAGATATTACTTCAATCTCAAGTGCTGAAATAGCTGAAACTTTATCTGTATATATTCCCGATAAAAAGTTAGGTAGTGATGACATGCAAAGCCGAAATGTTAGCTCAGCTACAATTGATCTCACTGAAGATTTTAAAGAGAGACTGTCACATCAAACAATTCGAGAAAACTTTTATAATGAAAAACCTAATGAGAATATTAATGCGAAAAGGGGTAAGTTTAACCAAAAAATTACTTCAATGAGCTTGAATGCAGATACGAAATCTCATACACCGTATGAACATCGATCAAAGTACTGCTTTGATTATGCTGTAAGTAACTTTGAGAAAATACTAGTCGATAAAAAGTTGATGCGTAAAGCTGAAAAAAGGCATCATTTTACCAAAAAACGTGAGTCTGAATACGGCACTAAATCTCAGAGCAGAACGAACCCCCGAAAATGGAAGACAGTTAATCTAATCAGTTATTCTGACATTCTGGCCATGCGCAACAAAGCGATTAGTAAAGGCCACATGCACAGTTCTGTCTTTCTCAACTTAAGCCCACTTACTCCCTGCTAGGGAGTTTCTTGATGAATCCGACATGTTTCACAAAACTGTGGTGTTCTACTTCCCAAAGCTGGAAATAATTAAAAGCTGAGTGTAGTACTAGATTTGCATATAATAGCTTGCATAGCATTAGACAGATTGGTTCGCCGTGTCTTATGTCTTAAGTATAAAATTGGTGTCTTTTTTATGTTTTTTCCTTTCCCATTCTCTTTATGCTTGATTGTTAAAAAGATCTATCCTAGAAAAAAATCAGTTAATTAACTTAATTAACTTGTCATAAATTAAAATAAATACTAAAAATAACTTACAATAAAAATATATAATTTATGTTTATCCTATATAATTAATAAATAATTACTAACTTACCTTATATCATAACCAAAGTTAAATTAAGAATAACTTATACCTAAGTTTAAGTTAATTAAATCCTACAAGCACTTGAAATAAAAAATAAAAGTATAGGATAAGCTTGTGCTACTTTAAATAAGGGAAAAGTCGAGTGAAAATAAGTTAATTAAGGTAAAAGAAATAAGATATCCTAATGCAGGGTGAACAGCAACAAGCCTTGTAGAACAATCTTGTGTCATTCTGCCTGATTTTTTTCCAATGCAAGTTATACATTTGAATTTAAGAAAAAATCAGATGTAGTATGGGATACTTAGCTGTTAATTATTACGATTTTCTATATTCATTCTTCAACTTTTTATTTCTGTGATTCTTTTCTGAGACTTAGAGAAAGACTTTCGAACTGACAGTTATCAGGTACTTAGCATCAACTGCTATTTTCTTGATGAAATAGGTGCTTTTATGCAGTTGCAACTATCTTATTTGAGAAGTTTTAGATCTCAAGCAATTTTAAACACTAATAACTACAGTGGCTCAGTGTTCCTGTACTGAAGGTTTATAAATAGCCATTAGTAGTATATTCATATCAAAACTTGTCAATCAATTAACCGATTATGAGGTCCTACAAATTGTACTTTTGATTCTCAACCTGTATAAAATAGCATATCATGTATACTAAGGACAGTTGTATTTCATACGTTGAGAAATCGCAGCAAAGTAGTTTGACCTGACTTAGAATGAAAAAGTAACACTTACCGCTTTTTATTTGTGCTAATGGATTGACGAATTAGATATAAGGACTATACGATAGCTATAAATTTTAATTGAACTTTAAACTATGGGTTTACATAGGTCTGGCATAAATAAAGATGGTATGAGCGCTGCTTAGAAGATGTGCTTTTAAAAGCAATCAAATATACAGCTCGCGTGGCATACTTTCCCTGTGATATTGGGTAATCAAAAGATACTGTATCAGGAACAGATGATAAAGACATAACATCACCTTCAGTTTCTCCTACTTTATTAGGTTCTCCGCATCTAAATCCAGATCCGCCAGTTGCTGTCCATACTTGAACATCTAGTTGAACGTCACCATAGACTTGTGAGAGTTCAATCTCGTTATGCAAACTTTGGTACGTTTTGAGAAGCTGCTGATACCTAAGATCTTCAATCAAAACATAATATGTGCCTGATGTAGGTTGATTTTCAATTTCTGCTACTCTCCAGAATTCATAAAAAGTTGTTGCGGCATAAAACCCTTTTACCCATTTAGAAGCAGGAAGATTTTGATATTCTCTATTTAATATATAAGTATTATCAACTGCGTTATACTGGCTTTTTGTTAGTGTATACGCATTGAAGCTACCGACGTAATTTGTATCATCGCAACGAACTGGAGACTGGGATGGCATCACGGCATCTTGAACGCTTGTAGGAAAAGAATTAGCAGACTTTTCATCAAGATCAGTTTTAGCGGCAAGCTCATCCTGATCGCTAAAAGCATTCAATGTTGTAGGAATTGCTACAGGAATTTTAACTGTCACACTCTGCTCAGTGTTAATAGAGGACTGGGTTGTTAGTATATCATACGATATCCAGAGAGGTAGGTTTCCTGTTAAAGAAGCTGAAGCAGGCTCAGGTGTGTACGTAACAATAGTAGGAACACACTTAAAGCAGTAAACATCGGAAACCGTTCCTGAAGTTTGAAAACAGTCAGAATAGTAAGTCGTGAATGTTGGCTCGACGTTTGAGGTGAAATATTGCTCATATAATGTAGTGGTAGACACTGGAGGGCCAGATACTACGGCCTGATTAAATGATTCGGAGAGTATACTCATGTTAATAGTATATAGATAATAGCCTGCACGGGTCTAGCTTATTTAATATAAATTCAAGTATGCAATATACAATTGAGAGATAGTAAAGAGAAAAAGAAGAGAAATATTCTCTTTCTTTTATACAACCCATATTCCAAAACAAATTCTATTGCTATCAGTAGAAAATAAAATATTTACGCTATTCGGTCACTATTCATCCTAAAGTATGTAAAACGTTCATAAATAAATCATTATATCCGCAGTGAATGTATCTTAAGATAATTATTAATTACAGAAAGGAGATATCCTATAAATTCAAATCTCAGTTAAGCATTGTGAGCTATATTAAGAGAGTACATCTATATTTGCATACTCTAATTACTTAATCAGAGCGTTGATCTTTACTTTGAGAGATAAATTACAGGTGTAATATTTTACTAAAGTTTATAAGGATCTCTGAATAGCAGCTTTTAACTTTTTTACCGATCAACAAGTTATTTTTGGGCTAAACTAACACTGAGTAATTGTGTTATCACTTCGATACAAATAGCCATCTCTCTGTATTATCCTATAAAGGCTAGAGAAGATCCACCAACTTGAAAGTATTCTCACAAATGGAGATATTGAATTAATGGATAAATAATTGAATCAAAAGCTTCCAAGAATATTTTCTCTAACTGTTGGCTTAATTTCTAATATTCAGCATCTTGGTGTTGCTTAGGCTGTAAGTTATAGTATATCTTATAAAGTTTAACTTCCTGATATCATGAGACAAGATCGTTGCCTGTGCGTCGTTTCTTGTATTAAAATAAACATACTATTTAAACTTAAACGGCTCGTTCATTGATTCGTTTATTCATTCAACTTAGAGTAGTAAAGCTAAAGAATATAGGATTTAATAGATCCCAGACTATATCCTATAGGATATATCCCATAAAAGCCCCAGTGAGTAGCCTTATAGCTGCACTGATTTTGCTTCATTTGGGATTTATAGGAATAGTCTGGGATTTATTAAATTCCAGACTACTTAACTAAAGTGCCTGTCGTAACTGTGATAACTGCAATCAAAAGACCTTCAGAAATAATCGAGTCCCTAAGCATTTAAACATATCTACACCCACAGGATAGATATTCTTTCCAAATATTACGTAAACGCTTACTTTTAACCTCTTGTGGTGGCTCAATCAGCTCATTGATCCTTAGATGTATGGAATATGCTTATTATAATCCTATTATACCTCAAACTAATGCAGCTGTATTTCTAAAAAATTTGCGTTTCCTAAATCTATTTTCAGAGATAATCTACTTCAAGAACAACTTTTACTTTCTAGACCACTATTTTAATTGGTGTGCTTCCCCTTCAATCATGCACGTATAATATCGGCTTATGGCTCAATGGTTTCAGCCATGGTTATGCATCCTTGTTGATTACTAAAGGAGCTTTCGTGGCGTATATTAGTTTATCCTATTAGTTTATCCTATATATATCAAAATCAGGTAACAACAGAACTTAAACCAAAGAACTTTCAAATGGTAATATTTTGTAAGGTTAAGAACTTTTTAAATAAACCAGTTCTTATGAAAGCGCTGATCATTTTCTCTTGCCGAACAAGGAAAGTCTCTATCTCAATGTAGAGCCCATCCGTTTTCATTTTAACTGCATTTGTTGAGAGATAAACGGTAACTGCTAAATAGGATTACAAATCGAACTACACATAAACAAAACTTTCTCTACAAAGAATCATACTACCCAGCTAATTGCATGCACGACATAGTTTTAGATAAAAATAAGTGAGTCACTAAATAGAGCACCATGCCATATCTATAGGAAAGATAATATACATAATTAATAAATTAAGAATTACGAATTGATACTAACACTTTGCATCTGAAGCACGTTTAAAATGCTTAAAACTGTTTAACCGGTTAGGGGATACTTTTCATAGCTTATGGGCTGTTTCTATTCCTATAACCGGTTAAATATTAGGAATTATAAATATCATAACTTAAGTTATTTAAAATTTAACTTAATTAAGTTAGATTAATCTGAGGAGTTTGTTTAAGGGATGGGTGTTGCATGAAGCTGGTGGGTTACGATGATTGGATAACACGTCTGTATAAGCCCTTTATAATTCTGTTTCCCTATTGTCTGCATGTATCTAGCCATCCTTTTTTCTTGTTGTATTGTGTAAACTACGTCCCATGTCTTACTCACCCTATCGGCCCTATTCATGGATACAATTTGCAGGTTAGATTAAAAATTAAAAACACACGCGGGCTTCGACCGCGTCAACTAGTGATGCAGTATAACGTGTTAACCGTTAAAATTTGAACATTCGATATTCATGTAATTAAAGTAAAACCAACTTCTTTAAGTAAAACGAAAATCAATCTCTAATTATGCATGTGCGGCTTAAAGGTAAATTACATTCTATCCTAACCGTTATATCTGTTGGAAGTAGCAGGGTAAAGTAGTTACACAAGTGTAAGAGTAAATGTGTGCTAATGGCGTAGTAACCAGTATAGTTACTATAAATGATATATAATGTAACGGTTATATGTATAAATATAATATAAAGGTGACAATGAGGTAACCCACCAGAACAGTGTTGTTCTCCTGAATGTATTGTCTAAGTTGTTAACCTCGATTTAGGCTCCCCGACATCCTTATATACACGTAGTGTATATAAAACTCTGCTTCTACTCTATTCTAAGGAGTAGGGTAATGGCTTCTATGGCAGCTATATTTACCGTTACAACAAGACTGGAAGCATCTCTCACTATGTTAAGAGTGTGATCAAGACAGGCAAGCTACGTATAAGAACTTAGTAAAATAAATAAGAAACAAACATATGAATTATATAGGTAGATAGAATAGGTGAAAACATCCTCAATGTTATAGAAGAAATCGAGAAGTATTTATATACTTTGGTATAATTATTGGATATAGAACAAGGTACACGCAAATAAGGTTTAGGTAACCATAGGGGTTAAATTCCAACAATATCCTAACGGTTATAGTCTAGAGCATGTCACAAAATTCTTAAATTCACCACTAAATTCACAATCCGGGTCAGGGGTGAGCGAAAAAAAATTATTCGCGAATAATTTTTTTAGTATTTCCTAATTAGGACTAACGTTCAAGTAGTTAAGCGAAACTTAAATTTGTTTGTATCGAATATCAA
>JAKUBJ010000070.1:0-54972 GCA_030566855.1 Tortispora sangerardonensis | reverse complement strand
CATCTGAAAAAAAATTGTAAGAAATAAACAAAGGTTGCTATGGGATTTTGATCGATAAAGAGAGGAAAAATTGATTCTGATCAGGGTGCTGGGTTTGAATGATTTTATACTAAAGATACTCTTCACATGATTATGGCACAATGAAGTAATCAAAAATCAAAGCCGAGGAAAGAACAAAAAGTCATGCCTTTTGCAAATGAAAAGTAGCACTGGATATATATGATCATAATTCGAACGTAGTAATATCTCATCGGAATGCTATGTTTATCAAAAGTTTAACAAATACAGCTGTGACGTTGAATAACGGTAAAAAATCCTTCAAAGATATCGATTAAAATAAAGATAATTTCACCGACATTCTAACATGTAGAAGAAACTCAATGCAAAAACAGTAGTCAACAGAAATAAAGAACGTAATTGGGTTCTTAAAGGTGCAAAAAGGGAAGGGAAACGTCGAGATTGACTGAAATCTTCTTTCTCAAAGCACATTCAATGAGTTTATAATTTGTTCGAATTCCTATAGGATATAGGATAGTCATTCTAAGTCTAAAGTAACGGCTAAGATTGATAGGCACGAGATAGAAAGAATTAAATGTCTCGGAGAACAATATTTCGGAAGTTGGTTCCTCTAAGAACGCGGGGTAGAAAATATGGATCGTTTTAGTATAGTGGGGTAAGCACACACAGTATTGTCATCTCACTTGGAAGGAAAATCAGCAGGTTAATAAGTCTTATAACCGGTATGAATTATTATGAGGAATGTTAATCCTTCACAGTTATACATATTAAACCAAGATTTTCGGTGTAGAAATTAACAGTAAAAGAAGACATATAATTCGCAATTAATATCTAAAAGAACTCCCCAGCAATCATGTCAGAGTCGAAAGGAAAAAAGTGCGATCTTGTTGTATTACTATCCGGAAACATAACGGCTTAAAATAATATCCCACATGTATAGCCATTATGCTCATCGCGCTAATAGATTAAATTATTTCTCCATATGGAAACAATTAAGTATTGAAAAACGAGTATATGTGACCATATATATAACTTAAGCTCTAGTTAAGTTAAGGTTGATCTTATAGAATATAAAAGAGGATATTAAGTCGAAAGCATGACAATTAACAGGATAATTCATATATAAAACACAAAACACAAGATTTGCTTGAATCTCTTGTATCATATGCACTACATGTGATACAAGAGATCAGATCAAAGAAGTCAAAATCATTATACTATCTGAATAAATCCAAATATGCTACAACTGTCTTTACAAAAGGCATATCAGAATCTCTAAAAATCAAGTTAAGAAATAAAAGAAGTAAAGTGAAAGAAGAAAAGTAGTCAAAAACTAGAAAAATGAAAAGAATTAAAAGAATAGGGACCGTCACTTTTCCTTCAAGATCCTATAACCGGTATCTTTATTTTTAAGGAACGGTTTTTATATGTGGATCCTTCCACAAATCAGCCGCTCAAATTTACTTAGGTCAGCCGTACATGTCCTATTCTATTTTTGTTCTAACTGCTACTCATACATTTTTCACATGTTGACCGCTAGAAACTGAACGCTGCCTACCTTTTCTACCAAAGCTATCATCTTTACCATATAATCAGCTTTATTATAAGAATAGCATTTGATTTGTGATCTAGTCAGTAAACCAGAAAATTGGACTGTCTGCGATTTAATAATTGTGTGATATATGGAATCACATAGTGATAGAATTGTGAGTAACAGCTTACTTGACCCTTGTGACATCATTCAAAACGGAACACGCTGGAAAATCACTTCTTAATTATTGTTCAAGATAATAGCACTTGAAGAAAATATAAATTAAACAATAATAAAAGATGATTCTTTATCAAGCTCATGGTAAGGTTAAGATTGGACAATCTCATCGATTTCAAATCTCCTATACGCCTTCAAGAGATCCGAAGTACAAGAACTGCTCTACAAACACTGATTCTTTGTATTTAAGAGTACGAAATGAAGAAAATATCACTCTAAGAGGTTTATATCTTAATGGTCCTTTTGTACTTTATACTCATGTTTATGACAAACAGTTTAATCCTTATAAACAATTAGATCCAGATTGCGACAAACCGCAATTCGATCCTTCTCTTAAGGCTGCACAATCTTTTCATGCTAAATTATCTTTAAATAGAAATGAGACAACTTATGTTTGGATTATTGATGTTGTATCTCAATTAATATTTTCTCGCACTGCAGAAATTGCTTTTTCTGTATGTTTAGCGCACTCACAAAGTGATCTTTCTTTAGGCAACACTACTTTGGATGATGATGGTGCTTTCTCTCCTTCAATACAAGTCATCCATAAAGAAACTATAGATCTATGGAATTTACCTGCTTATGTATCTAATAAACCTATTCATTTGGTTGTATTGAGTCATGGATTATATTCAAATACATCTGCTGATATGCTATTTCTGAAAGAGACTATAGATTCTGTAGCTTCTGTCACTGGTGAACATGTAGCTGTTAGGGGATTTTTTGACAACGTAGGAAGAACTGAGAAAGGAATTCAATATTTAGGTAAACGACTAGCTCGTTATATTAATGACCATCTAATGCATCCGAATGTTACAAAAATCTCTTTCATAGGTCATTCACTTGGAGGTTTAGTAATGACCTATGCAATCGCTTATATGAATGTCCATTATCCAAAAATATTTGAGCAAGCTCAGCCTGTTAATTTTATAACTCTCGCTAGTCCATTATTGGGGCTTACTGGAGAGAATCCTCTTTATGTCAAACTTGGTCTAGATATAGGTGTATTAGGCCGCACTGGACAAGATCTAGGTCTTTCATGGCGTCCATCTATCACTCCCAAAAGACCTCTGCTGAGAATATTACCTACAGGACCTGCTGCTGATATACTCAGCCGTTTCAAGCGCAGAACCGTATATGCTAACGTAGTCAATGATGGTATTGTACCGTTAAGAACGTCATCATTGTTATTCTTGGACTATCGTGCGTTGCATAGAGCTCACAAGATTCGAAAAGATGAACATCTTAGAAGGGGAACCAACCCTTCAATACCTCCAGAATCACTGCCTAAGAATTCTGAAAATAACAACAACTCAGAAATAAATAAGGACTCAACGGATAGGGTCAGAAGAGCAGGATCTGCAGATATCACAGATCAAGGACTAAGAGAAGATGATGATGAATCCATAGCTCAAAGTCCTAAAGTCGAGCTTCCTACGAGATCAGAAACAGAAATGAGTGGAGAAAGTACTGAAATACCTGTCCCTACTCCGGAGGATATAAAGAAAAGATCCGTGAAAGATGAGAATCCTCTGGTTTCCTTTTTCCAGCCTTTGGGATCTATTTTCACTTCCATTATTCGCCCTCAAGGGAGCAGCAAGAAAAAATCTCACGCTAACGGATGGGCACAAACAGTAGATGATGATGATCAACTGACATCACAGAAAAGCGAAGATTATGGCGCTCCTCTTCCGCCAAAGACTTCCGTGATTGTATCAGCAACCGCAGTTCTCAACCCTCCCTTACCGGAACCTGATTTTATTGTAGATCCTAGCAAGAGAGGCGAAACTATTCTTCATGATAGAATCTACTATCCTGAAGATATACCTCCGCAGAATTTAAAGCAAAAGGCTGCAGAAGGTACTAAGAATGAAAGCTCACTAAAAACTAGAACAGAGGAAAAGATTGCTAGAGAGTGGCACAAAAATATGGCATGGAGAAAAGTTCTCGTTCGATTAGAACCAGATGCTCATAATAATATGATTGTTCGAAGAATGTTTGCAAATGCGTACGGTTGGCCAGTAATAGAGCATGTAGTTCAGAAGCACTTTCTTGAACCATATGATTTTGATCAAATGTTAGAAGATCGAAAGTTAGGAAGCCCAAAAGATTTGAGAGTTCAGATTCCTCATTCAGTAAATTCATCTTTCACTTCTCTATATGGAGGTGAATCGTCTGCATCTGATTTGTCACACATTTGGAGTCCTGTTATCTTTGAACCTTCTGAAGATGAAGATTCTCAAGATTTACGTACAGAGGAAGAAAGGAAGGAAGATATGATCAATGCGCAGGAGAGATTTAAGATATGGAGAAAGAAAGAACAGGATTTGTCTACTGGATCATCCGAGAAAAGTTCTAGCAGAGGACCCCGAGCGGAGAATTTCAACGATGGAGAAGATGAAGGAGATATTGGAATCGGGTTTGCCGATGACGACAACGAAGGAGCTTACGGCACAACAATTGCTGAACTTCCTGCTATTCTATGAATTGTTTGTACTGTTTTAATAAATGGGCAAAATCAACCGGGAGTTAAGAACGAAGAATATTACATATATGTGTAACCCATTCGTATGATTAAGTAAAGATAAAGCAAAGTGTACTTTTATATAATATTTTCAGCAATATTTAGTCTGTTTAATAACTTAGAGAGCCCTTGATATGAGATTTAAAGTCTTGGATATACTTCTTTTGATTTTCTCCACCTCTGATAGCGAGATAGATTCTGCCATCAACAGCAACTTCATCAACGCCTGGATTGCCATTTACAACTATGCCCCCTGTTTCTGTAAGAATAGCCCAGCCAGCACAAACATCCCATGAGTGACAACCGCCCTCCCAATAAGAATCAAGTATACCTGAAGCAACATTACAGAGGTTTAAGGCAGCAGAGCCCATAGATCTGAAACCATGAACCATACCCCCTGATTCAGCAGCAAGCTCGGCAAAAGTGTCAGTTTTACATTTATAGTTATTACCGGTACGCTCAGCGCCCCATTCAATAGCAACAAGTGATGATCCAAGAGTAAGAGGGGCGGGTGAACGTAAAGGTAGTTTAGTGCCATTCATAAAAGCACCTTTGCCTTTAACAGCTGAATACATATGATCTTGTAAGGGGTTGTAGACAACACCTACAACTGGAACTTTATCAATTGTGAAGCCTAAAGATATACATGAACTAGGAAATCTATGGACAAAATTGGTAGTGCCGTCAATTGGATCAACGATGAAACTTGGTGCATCAGTGAGCGAACCATGTGCAGTCTCTTCTCCAAGGAAATCAAAATCAGGATACTTTGCAAGCAATTCAGCCTTAACAAATTTCTCTACAGCAGCATCAGTTTCTGTAACAAGGTCAACGGTATTTGCTTTATCATCCCATGAAGTATTACCTGTTTTGTTACGGATCATTTCACCTGCTTTATACGCAAGATCTACTAAGGTATCTTTAATATCTTCGAGGTTGTAAGACATAGTTATTTGAGTACTTATAGTTAAAACCGAGTATGTAAAATAAATTAACAAACAAAATATAAAATCGAACAAATTGAATAAACAGAAGTATATTTTTAGTTTGGAAAGATGAATTTAAACTGAAGGAAATAAGCAAGAAGTTTGAGGAGATGTAAAGCACGTGGTTTCTACTACGAAGGATATTCCACGTATTGAGTTCGGCACAGGTTCTGAACTTCTGAAATTTTATAAAATAGCGAGTTGATAGATAATTTATAACGGGTTACATAAATTAATAAATAGAAATAAATGAAACAATGCAATAAATCAACAACACGATGAAGTTGAAACTAACCACAGTAATTCAATCGATCCTATTACAAGGGTCACATCAATGAGATAAAAAAACAAATAGTATACATAATAGAAACTCTAATTAAGATTTCAGACATAAGAAAGAAAGGTGTATGCTTGAATAATGTAGATAGTGAAACAGTGCATTTGTTCAATGGCAATTACATATGACAAAATATACAAATCAACCGTATATATCCCAAATAGCTTTAGGACCCGTTATGTTATAGTCATGGCGTGTAACATAAAGGTTATCAGAAGAACTAGCATTAACAGCAAATATAACTTTTGCTGCTATCTGTGCTCCTAAGAATGGTGTATCTTCAATGGTGTAGTTTTTCCATTCTGGGAAATGTTCGCTCAATTTGGCTAACCTCATAAAAGTAGGAACTTGCCCATGTCCAGAGTCTAATTGATGCAAAGGAACAGGCGTACCAGATACACCAGTACCATTGTGAGGGGTCATGGAACCAGAGTTTAAAGGAGTCTGATTGCCTGGGGTGTTAATATTTGTAGGAATTTCAGACATAGTAGACGTCCTGACAACATTATACTTAGCATGCAATGATGCCATAATCATTTCTTTAAAGCCATCTATGGTCAAGGTTCGCCCAACAATACATACATTAGCCCAGCAATCTTGACGGCGAGGAATATCATCAATATGAGACATAGATACACCCACAGTATCTACAATTGAGGAGATCAAACTTTCAGTCCCCCTAAATCGCAAAGAGCCTACTTCTATTTTCATACCATCAAACTCAAAGAAATTTGTAGTTCTTTCTTGATTGGGACGATCTTCATCTTCATCATTAGAATTATCAACGCCATTTTTCAATGCTTGAGACTTAGCAACAAATTCTTGAGCTTTACCTTCAACAACAATTTTGGCAACATCTATAACACCCTCTTCAGCTTCAGGATCAGAAGTTTTAGGTTCGCCAAGAAATCGAGAGTAGTGGTCGCTTTCTTCAGCGATAACTTCATAAATATCAGATTTCTTTAAAATTTCAGCTTGATCCCAAGAAAGAGTGCCACAAATGTCAGATCCTGCTTGATCAATTATAGATTGTGTAATAGTATCACCTCCAACAGGTATACTGACAATTCCAGATTGCAAGACCATACCATCAATTATAGGAGTGATATCGGTTTTTTCCTTGCCTATTTCAATTACTAAAGCAGTAGAGCAATTATATGCATATGAGGTGACTTGACTAGAAGCAATTAAATTAAAAAAAGAGATCCTAAGAGATTGAAAAACAAACTGAGTAATTTTTTCAATCTGCACAGGTGCCCATTGGGGTGAAGAAACAAGAAGGATGGCAGGAACAACTCCTGGAGGACAGACAGATTTCACAATAATTTTCAACAGATAACAAAATGCTGGCAAATCAACTATATATCCTTTGACAATAGGATAAATAGGCGTACCTTCAGTAGCAGAGAAATGATTTTCTAAGCCATTCGAATGTTTATATACGACTGTAGGCACAGTGATAGCTGGAGGTGTAAATGATTCTGGAAGACCAAGTTGAATATGTGTAACATCCGATCCTGGACTTATAATTAAAACGTCTTTATCATGAACGGGTGCCATTACGAGTCAAATGAGTATTAAAATTGTACAGTCTTTTCTTTCAATCGATACCTGCTTGAAAAGGGGGTTTCAACTTTTTCTCTTTTTCGTTTTATATTTCCACTTAGGGTTCAGACAAAACTGCTGTAGTGATATAAAGTTTCTATACAACAAAAAATTACAAAAAATGTATGTTTTAGAAAGATCAGAAATATTCAATTACCAATTGTCTTCTTAGCAATTATTATTTTAAAACTTCGAAGATAGCCAGGACTTTCGAAAATGAAAGGTAAAAAAAGGTTGGATTAAAAGGATGTGTATTATAGTTTCTAGGGTAAAATAAGCATTACCCTACTAGAATTAACTTAAAGTTCAGATCTTGACCTTAATATCTTAAGGACACTTTTTATTGGATAAGAGATAGAACCGTTATTATAACGGTTATTATAGTTTTTGTACAGTTTCGAGACACGTCCTGGAACACGTCAATCGCTAATTTGTACTTAACCGTTTATATCTCATACGTTAAGTAGTTGGCAATCATCTTCACTAAGGAGTCATAAATTTTAAATGGAAGTAATTTTAAGGATTGTGTCTCTCCTGGTGTAAACTCTATGAATTACCAGTATGTAGAATATCTTACCAACGATGACCCAATGGACCTTTCTACTGCTTTTTCGAGTCATACAGCAACTACTAAATGTCAGTCAATTGCACAGTCTTCTCCTTTGCCCGCAATCTCTATCGAGGAAAAGGAATAGGCTTTTGAAGATGAGGTAATTTGTTATGCTTAGAGAGAAATGGACATTGATAACGGAAGTAGATTGAACTGAACATAATAGTTCTTTGATTCAAGTTAACAACGGTTTGGATCTCATAAGGTTAGCAGTTCTTGAAAGATTACATTTTAGAACAAGTTCATAATGCAACAATACGGGCATTAGTATATAGAAAGCATAAAGCTCTCATGCAAATGAGAACTACTTTAGCTATCGAAAATTAGTATGCTATTATTAAAATATGTTCAAATAGATATTCTAATATTAAAGAGGCTTGTGCGTCTCTTGAGTCTGCACATCAGAAACTCAAAGCAAAAATTTTCGAAAGAAAAACCAAAAGAAACGCTTACTGCCCTGAAGTTCTCATATTATTCAGAGTTAGATATATTTTCTATTCCGCTTCAGCAATTGGCCTTGGAGTGAAGCGAAAGCTCAAGAGATGGGGATAAAAGAAACATCGGTGGAGATTTCTTATTTTCCAAAAAAGCATGTACCTTCTAAGAGGGATTTGGAAGAGATTTCAAAGCCTATACGAAAAGAGCACAAATGCATAATTTGAGACTTGCCTATCTCTAATACATAGAATGATTCGTATGACTTATCTGACTCCGAAATTTATAAATCTAGCAGCGAAGGAGTAGTAGGTACAAATTGGGAGGCTTGTATAGATCCTGATAATTCCAATTGCATGAATGATAGAGATTTTAGAAAGATTGCAGAGACTTGAAATCATCTATTTTAGCAGTATATTTAACTCTGGATTTGATCCTGCGAATTCAGACGATGCTAAAAGCGCCTCGACACAGCCGCAGACAGAATTGATTGTACCTCAAGATGAAAGTATGGGGACTGATTGAAATCAACATGCAGATGGTCAGAGTTGGACATCCTTATCTGAGCCAAAGAGACTTTTGATACCCAATTGGGAATGTTATTTTCATGGCAAGTTTGAAAAAACTGATTACAAATATATTAGGAATATGCAAGCCCTGGTTTGATAGCCCAGAGATACGAAAACGATATAGTTATGAGTTTTAAAGAATTCAATGTACAGTAAACTCTCTATTAAACGAAATTCAAGCTATGTGTTATCACGTTAACAATGAAATTGTAATTTAAAGGGTGAGCAGCAGCTGTAAGAAAGATTGTCGATTATTTTAGGGTTCACAATACATGACCATGTATCCCATAAAAATAACTCCACCGTGAATAGACTGCTAAGATCCACCAGCTATAGGGGGAGATTAATATTGTAATTTATAACAATTGCCTATGACAAAAAAAATATTAGGCATGCATGAAAGATTCTGAGTTTTATACGTTAAGTATTCTAACCGTTATCTTCAGCACTTGAAGTCTCCTAGTAGAACGATGCACGTAAGCTAGTAATACACGATATAGCCAATTGCAAAACGTAATTATGAACTAAAATTTAATTCTTAACGGTTATTTAACCGGTTATAGGATAGCTTTAAGATTAATTAAACTTAAATTAATTTTAGTAGAGGATAAGCTTTATCCTATTAAAATGTAGATTACTGAATGAATATGCGTCTATCGTAATACTTTATCTTACATTATTATTTATTCTTTCTTCTTTTTTCAATATAATTTGTGACAATGACGACATACACGCTTGATACACATACACTAACGAATTCAGATGGAATTTTATTACCTACAAAGCCGAATTCAGCATGCGATCTTACTTATCCTATTAACTTACCATCCCAAAGTGACATTGATCTTTTTTGAAAGGTTAGTATTAGCCCTTGTAATGAGTCCTTGCATTTGATTTTGCTTTGATATTTCTTATATTGATACTAACGCATGGTAGATTCACTGCTAACCAACCATGGGGACTTATGAATTAGCTTTTTCAATACGTTCCAACGGTTCAAGAAGCGAATAAGTATCGCAATAACTTCTTGAACCTTCATATGCCCAATTTTAATACAATGTCTAGAAATATGAGTGCGATATTGAATTCGCCTGTTAAAAATTGCAGTACAGCATTTATTTTAGAATTTATTTTGAGTTTAAATGATGCTTTGCAGAAAGTTGTCACTCGAGCATCTCTGCACTTTTTACTCTACAAAAAGTTAAAAATATATATCCCATATACAGGCCACTATTAAGGTTCAATATGAAACTAATAGTTCCTTTCTTTATAAGTTGATGGATGACTATAAGAAAAGATGTGAGCTCTATGAGACAACATAACGTCAGCTGAGGAAGAAACAATTAGCAGAAAGAAATAATATAAATCTACGGAAATCACATTTAAAAGGTACTCAATCGGAGTCTACTAAGAATTTGAACGATAAACGCAAGTGCACTGAAGTTGGATCGTCGACAGTTAAGGCAAAATTACCGATCGATTTGCAGCAAGCTCCTCTTAAAACTAGAGAGAGTATAAAATCTACTCTTCCTTTCATAATAAATTTGCTTGATATATTAGTTATTGATTTAACACAAAATCTTGAACATACGGTCAATGTGCCGACTTCACCCCATTATCAATTGATGAAGATATAGGTAAAACAAATTTTATTGATTTAGTTATGCGCTTGTCGAACGATAAGAATAGTATTGCACCAGAGGCGCCAATATTATAAGACTTTGAAATGTATAGAAACTTGCTAAACACATCAGAAGATAACGAGTCTGTTCACAAATCTATTGAGAAAGGTCGATATCTCTCAGAAAGTGGTTTAGATGGCGTTAAAGCTTTGTTTAAACTGCAAAGACAGACTGGTCAGGATAATACACTCTGTCGTATCTGCTAAAAGCTAATACTTTTAGATGACTCTGCGAGCTTAAGGAACAAGGCTTGCCGGCACTGTCAGAAGAGGTGGAATTGCAGAAAATAAATCTGGATATATATCAGCATCTACGTTAGACTATTCTAAAAGGGGACGGAATTTAGTATTTATAGCAACTGAACATAAAAGACGTGTTATAGTATCGCCTATATAACGGTGAACGTATACACAGAGTCCCTGATGATCTGGAAGTTGTTCTATTGACTTAAGAACTTTTTTATTTATCAGAATCGACGATATCGATAAATAATAGTCCAAAATTGTATTTTTTTTGAAATTGAACAGACTTCTGGGTGAAGGATTTGCTATACAACCTTGAATAGAATGTCTAAAGTTCTTACCCCAAACTGATCCTTTTTCTGGCTAAGGCTACTGACCGAAAAGTAAACAATAAAGAATTTTGAAGCAAAATGGAATGGAAGACAAGCTTAGAAGCAAAGATTTGATTTTAAACTATTAACTATTATAGCGGGAGCATTGCAGACGGAAGAATATACTGGTGAATCAATTGATTCCTTGCATATGAAACATGTTTCCATTACGATTTTGACACTGTTTTCCGAGAGAGTAGAGTTTTTTATTATCTGATAAAATTACTATTCATTTTTGTTCCATGAAAGTATGACGAATTACTGATTGTTAGTTATCCCTGTATACTTAATACTGACTTCCAAATCTGAGATGCTGCTATAGAGTTTACAATTTAACATTTAGCAGGCTAACCCCAGAGTGTGAATGGAACATATTCATCATTTACGTTGAATGCATTAAATGCTCCGATTAAGTTCAAATAAAATGAGGCAGGGGCATTCCAATTATATAAAAGTCTAACAGGGAAGTAGAGGTTTGCACTGAAAGGAAAGGGGAGTTCCACTATTCTCGTAGTACTATCTGCTTGACCCATAAATGCTAGACCACCAAGAGAACTAAAATCTGAACAGCTAACTGCGCCTGGCCCGATTATGAAATTTAACGGAGACGCATTTAGCATATCTAATCTAACTGAAGTTACAGCTTCCGTAAACCTAATATAGAAAGTGATTTCTAGTAGTCCCGCCCCTCTATAAGGTGTACCGAAGAATGTCATAAAATCAAACCAGCCTGCATAAATGTTGAGAGTTCGCGGCAGAGGTTGTGGTATAGGAGTAAGAGCCCTGTAATCTGCATTTAGTAAATAACTGGTTGAAATTGTTTGACCAGTCATAGGATACATAAAAAAATTTACATTTGATTGATCTGTTGATGCTTCGTCGATTTGAGAACAAGAGTACGATATAGATGGATCAGTGGTAGTGGTAGTAGTTGTTGTCGTTGTACTTGTCGTAGATGCCGTAGTTGTAGGAGAAGGTGTTATAGTTGGAATAGCTATACCATGATTAGGTGGTGCAAATGCAGCCAAGTTAGATTTTGGAATTTGAGTAGTAGTGCAGATAGTTTCACCATTAGGACTTGTGACGGCTACATTAGCGTAATAAATGACAGTCGATGTGCATTCAACTGGATAGACTCCTGGGGGTGGGTGAGTAATTGTCTTGATCTTTTGACAGTTGTTTAAAACAATTTTTTCCTTTTGATTATGACGATGAATAGTTGTATACCTTGGTGCACTAGTAAATCTAGCAAATGCGCTTGACTCTCCAGGACAAGCATTTTTATTACGTGCATGTGCTAGAATCAAGTCGGAGAAAATAAATATTAGAATGTAAAAGTTCATGACCAGTGGTGTTTGTAAAGTGAAGAAGTAAAAGTGCAGCTACATTTTATATTGAGCTTTTGTTTAATAGTGAGAACTCTTTAGAGGGGACTCCTAGGTACTGAATCCTAGAAGGTCGTAGACAGAAACTGTTAAAACAGCTGCTTCACGGCATTGCATGAAACATTTATTGTACTATTTGATATATCCTATATGTACTAACATATAGTTTTAGCCTGTTAGATCCTAAAACCAAAAGACTGATTCCGATTTCAAGAAAAAGAAATCCAGACTTTTTTATATACTAACCAATTAAATTAAAAGAAATCGGAGCATTTGAAAAAAAAGATAAGAGAAAAATGCTACCATTTTGCAATTTTAAAGGCTTATCGGCATCTTTATATTTGCAGATCAGAAAACGAAAGAAATTGAAGCTTCTATCTTGACTAAACTCCTCTATAGGATAAAAGTAATTAATAAAAAAAGCGTATTCTTTTGCATAAATAACGAATAAAGCATCCAAAATGATGATGTTAAGTTTAAGTCTAAAAAAATAAGCCTCTGAGAGTACTTTCTAGGGGATAGAAGAAGAACAAATCGTACGAAGTTAGTGTTAATAGAAAATTCTGCATATTACAGCAGAAACTTTAGCGATTGTTACAAATTACAGGATAGAGCACTGTACTATATATTATCGTATAAATGATTTAGAATATTGCATGATTTTACAACAGCTAAATAAAACTAGCCCGTAAGTTCCTTAAAAGGTCCAGAATGTAAAGATTCTCAGAAGTTAACCGTTAGACATCATTGGGAATATTGCAAGAAGAGTTGCTACTTTGGGGTATGGAAACGCTGAAGGCAGTTCAACTCCCAATGCTATGAAATATTATCAACAGTTTGAAGCTCAAAGGAAAGACCTTTAAATATCAGGTAAATCTAGTTATAATAAACATTCCAATTTTATGATACAAGAGAAGATACGGTCAGATAAGAACTACGCATGAAAGATAGTAAATACAAATTAACCGGATAAATGTATCTCAATATTCTAATCATGTATCCTATCCTATATATTTGCTATGCTTTGATTATCTAACGGTTAAGGTTTGATAAGAGCAAAATTAAAAAGCACATAAGGTTAAGAAGTTCGAATGAGTCAAATTTAGAGTTTTAAACCTTAAAAACTTTATCCCCGCATTCTGCGTAATGCCTCTTCATTCTCTAAAAGGTAGTTAACTTAATGACCCTATTATATATCCCATATCCCATATAGTTTAGTTAATATAACTTATATGAAAATAGACATTGAGATATTATCAATTTATTGGTGAGCTTGTTAAATAGTAGCTATTATTAATATCCTATAAATATCTTAATGAAGATATTAAGCGGAGTCCTGAGTATGAAAACCGACGGGGGTTCTTCTTTTATTTCTTCTTGCAATCTGTTCAAAAAAATATGCAAGAAATCTACTATCCTATACAATGATAAAAAATAATACTAAACTAGATGGCCAAGAAAGCACCTTAAATTATTCCTATAATTATAAATTTTCTTCTTTTGTATAATTAACGGTTATATAAGTTAGGTGACGAAAACTTTAATCTGCCGCTTAGAGCTTAACACAAGAGAAATTGACCTAAAGGTGATAGATTCAGATCTCGCAAAGCGCACTTTTTTCTTTATCTTAAAAATAACACATCGCTTTGCCCATTTTATTGACTCAAAAAGACCTACACCAGCAATTTTGAAGAAATTGAGACAGAAGAAACAGATATATTATTCAATAAAAAAAACGTTTAGAAGGTTACATTTCAGAGTACTTTTTAATCTTTTTCTTTCTTTACAACCTCCACGTTTGAATCTCTTTCAGTTAATGCTTTCTAACCTTTCGAAAGAGTCGAAATTAGGCAATTAAAGGGCTCTTTCGTTTATCCTATATATGCTTTTACAGCAGAAACTTCCTTAACCCATAGAACTTTTCGAAGGTTGTAAGGTTGTAAGGGTCCAATTAAGTTTCAATTAGACGTAATGGAATAAATCTTGGAATCAAATTCATTGGTGCTTAGACAATTTCATTGAGCAGTAAATGGACGGTTTGTTAGAAAATCATGCAATTAGAAGATGAATACCTTCGCCAATTCTTCGAGGAATTTCTTTCCTCATTTAGCTTTTCCTTCTGAAGCCATTTGCTTCAGATTTCAGCTATTTTGGAGTATATCTTTCGTATATATTCGCTCTTTCATATCTTCCATTTTTCATTTTGCTTATCCCTCAAAGATTAGAAAAGTAACAATGATTCACGCAATATTGTTTCTAATATTATTCACTTGCATTTCTGTCGCGTTGGATTTATCTCATATTTTTGAAAGACAGCTAGCTCCTCCTTTGCTACCTTCACAGTCTTATCCTGGGACCCCTCAGCCTGATTCTTTTGCTTATTCTGATTGTCTATCTTATTCTAATAGGAATAATTTTTCTGATTTTTTCGTCACTGGAGAAAACACCTATTATAATTTTTCTTCTTGGACTCTATTCTCAACTCAGTTCCAGGAAAACCAATATCAAATTCAGCCTTATGTAGCTAATGGTTACATAGGTGCTAGGCTGCCTGTACAAGGCACTGGTTACGCTGTAGATCAGAATAGAACTTCAGATTTGCCTGATGCCGAATTACCTACTAATGGATGGCCCTTGTTTAATCAGAGATATACTGGCAGTTTTATTTCTGGGTTCTGGGATTCTCAAGCAACTATTCCAGGCACTAATTTCCCTAATAATGGATATGAATCTGTTATTTCTGCACTCCCTGTATGGTCTACTCTATATATCGTATCCCCCTCTGGCGCTGTGTTTGGTGTAGATGAGCAAGATGCTTCACATATCTCTAATTATGTACAGTCTTTATCAATTAGAGATGGAATTGTATCTACGAGTTTGGACTGGTACCCTAAGGGTCTTGAAGACAGCTCTGAAGCTTTCACTTTAAACATTACAATTATCGCTCACAGAAGCATTCCCACATTGGCTATGATTCAACTTGAAATAACTTCTCTTTCTTCTCAAACTGGAGATCTTCAAATTATAAGCGTATTAGATGGTGCCGGCGCATGTAGATCAACCGCCTATGAACAGGGATACAATAGTTCTTCTATTTTTACAGCTGTATCACCTGATGGTGTAGATACTACTGTCGCTTACGAATATTCGAAGCTCGTGGGCAAAGATTTATCTGACATAGGCTATTTGAAAAAGCATAAATTGGTTTCTGTTAACGAATCAACTATTGCTCAAACTGCAACTATTGCGAATATAATTCCTAACACCAAGTACATTGCTTATAAGTATGTTGGTATCGCTTCGTCTGACTCTTTTAAAGGCGACTTTGACTATACTAATTTAACTGCAGCAAATGCTATTCAAGTTGCTGAAGAGTATGGCTGGGATAAGCTACTTCAATTACACAGAAACGCGTGGAATTTGCTATGGGATAGTGGTGACATAGAATTTCCTGAAGATGCTCATTACCAAATATCGTCTAGATCAACATTATATCATCTTCTTGCCAACATACGTGGCTCAACTGAAGACAGCATTATGACTGAAAATTCTATATCAGTTGGAGGCTTATCTTCGGATTCATATGCAGGCTTTATTTTTTGGGATGCTGATATTTGGATGTTTCCTGGCCTTCTTCCCTTACATCCTGATATAGCACGAACTATTCTGGATTATCGTGTCAGGCTGCACCCACAGGCTCTTATTAACTCGGAGGAATATAATTTGGATGGAGCTGTTTACCCTTGGACTTCTTCTAGATATGGAAACTGCACTGGAAGTGGACCATGTGTTGATTATCAGTACCACCTTAATACTGATATTGCTATGGCGTTCTATGACCACTATAAGACTACCAACGATCTTAAGTTTTTGAAGGAGCATGGTTGGCCTATTATTAGAGATGCTGCTAATATGTTTGCTTCTTATGTTTTTCAGAATGAAACTACGGATGGTAAATACTGGACTCTGAACTTGACAGACCCTGATGAGTATGCAAATCATGTCAACAATGGTGCCTTTACGAATGCAGGTATAGTGAAATTGATGAAATGGGCTTTAGAAGCCCATAACATTACTGATGGAAATGGCGCAAATGTTGATAAATGGGAAGATATATACCAGAATATGTATTTGCCATATAATGAATCGTTGAAACTTATGTATGAATTTGATGGAATGAACGGGTCGGTTGTAATTAAGCAAGCAGATGTTATATTGCTTAACTATCCTTTGAATTATTCTATTTCTCTTGAGCAGTCTGTTAATGATCTTGAGTTTTATGCATATGCTCAATCAGCTGATGGTCCTGCTATGACTTGGGCTATATTTCAGATTTCATCAGCTCAGCTGCTTAATAGTGGATGTGCACCCTATACCTTCTTAGAATATTCTCATCAACCTTATCTGAGGACTCCCTTTTACCAATTCTCGGAACAGATTAATGACAACCCATTTGAAAATGGAGGTACTAGACCAGCATTTCCATTTTTGACTGGGCATGGCGGATTTTTGCAATCATTGACTCATGGATTTACTGGGTACAGACCTGACAGTGAAGTTTTACATCTTGATCCATCTATGGCGCCTCAGCTAAAAGGAGGATACAAGATCAAAGGATTGAAATGGCATGGTGCAGTATTTGATATTTATGTGAATATGACAGAAACTCATATTACAAGATTCGAAAATCTTGATGGATCGGTTCATGTTCCTGAGGCTGTACCTATTAGATTAGCAGGGCCACATCGTGAATACGAAGAACTCAGTATCCGAATTGGAGAGACAATTGCAGTTAAAACTCGCAGACCTGATTTGAACAAGTCCACAATTGAGGATAATGTGCTGCAATGTATGCCAGTTAGTAGTAATACTACATGGACACCAGGGGCATACCCTATTGCAGCGATTGATGGGTCAGAAGCTACATACTGGAGATCAGCGACTAATGAATCTTCAGCTATATATGTTGATCTAGGAGTAACACGACTTATTAGCAAATTATATATTAACTGGGGTAAAGTGCCAGCTAAGAAGTTTTCTCTTGGGTTTACAAATGGGCAAATTGATGTTTGTAATGACAACAACCTTGAAAATATATATTGGTCAGTACTTGATCAAGAAGTTGATATTTCAGCACCATACGATGCTGATACAGCGCTTGAAGTGAAACTTAATGATTTTAATAGTACAACTCTTGACTTTACTTATATTGTTGCTAGACATGCAGTTCTTGTTGTTGATGGAAGCTATGCTGATAATACATTTGGGGCAACAGTTGCAGAGTTTGCATTGATGTCTTAATGATGGCATGTTATTTATTTTTATTTTTGATATTCTTAGTTTTGTTTTACTATTTGATATTTATATATATGAAATAATAAGTTACCTTAAGATTGTAAAAGTAGATGAAGTGCTTGAAGTACTCAATAAACGCGAGCTTAAGATTTAGGCAATTTCAAAGTGGATGAAAAGATATACTTATATGTGACATAGAATCCTGCTTAATTATATGGGCAAACTTTCAATCAAGCTCTTCGACATCTGCAAGAAAGTTGCCGCCTAAAATAACGGTTATAGTAATTTTATTATAACGGTTATAGCACGAAAACCCACTTAAAGTTCATCCCTCGAGCTTTCATTTTTACATTGTTACTTTAAACTTTTCGTATACCACGCGTTGTTCCGACTTTATGAAGAATCTCGAATTTTGATTTTTTTATCAATAATTACAACAATAGGAAGATAAAGAAATTAAACTTGTTTATATTTTTAAAATCGGAAACTTTACGGAAATTTCTAAAAGTATTGAATAACATTCAAAGATAGAGTACTTATGCAAAATAAAAGGTGTGCTTTGAATGAGCTCGAGACCTTTATATTCTAGCGATTATCATAATTACGGAACATTATCATCCTTAGCTGATTTTGATATTGATTTATCTATATCATCTACTTCTAGCCGAAGACTTTTAAGACGTAGATTATCAACATTGTCCGCTATTGATAGAGGCATTAATGCAGGTTTAGGCATCGATGCTACTTCCGATATTTCATCGGTGCCTGTAGATCATAGTGTTAGAAGGAAGCGCCGAGAGTCAATAAATTTGGGCGACCTATTTAATAGAAGAGCCCGTGATAGATCATCTGCTGGTAATCATATAAATGATAATGAAATTAATCCCCATTCTGATGACTATGAGTTTGAGGATCCTATCGTGTTAGATGATGATACATTGTCTGATCCTGGATCTGATCTTGATTTTCAAGATTTGATATCAAGTATACCAATTGAAGACACTCAAGAGTCTTTAAATACTTTGAGAATGTGGACTTTGACTATTTTATTATCCATTTGTGGTTCGTCTCTGAACCTCTTCTTTTCCTTACGCTACCCTTCTATAACGATATCTCCGATTCTTGCTTTATTAGCTGTGCACCCTCTAGGAAAACTGTGGGATTACTATTTTGTGCCAAATCCTACAAGAACTGGGGGCATTGGGTGGCTCTTACGACTTGCTGGTCAAGGAAGATGGAATACGAAAGAGCATGCTTTGGTATATGTAGGAGCCAATGTTTCTTTTGGATTTGCTTATGCCACTGATATAATTGTAGAGCAGAATAAGTTTTATGGCTTAGAGGTTACTTTTCTTTACCAAATATTATTGGTTCTATCTTCACAGATAATCGGCTATGCTTTTGCTGGAATGGCGCAGTCAATACTTATCAAACCTGCTTCAATGGTCTGGCCTACTACCTTGGTGCCTATTTCTCTTCTAGACAATTTGCATGGATCAGCAAAAGTTTTAACATCTAAATCAAGAGGTTTGTTTAAACTGCTCTTTATATCTGGCTTTGTATGGTACTGGGCACCCGGGCTTTTTATACCTGCTTTAAGTTACTTTAATATCGTAACTTGGTTTTATCCTGAGAGCTCTACTATATCCGCTATTTTTGGTACCCATTCAGGACTTGGAATTTTACCTATAACTTTTGACTGGGCTCAGATATCCTACCTTGGCTCTCCTATTCTTACTCCATGGTGGGCACAGCTTAATGTTTTAGTAGGTCTTGCCGTTTTCATCTGGTTTATTTGTGGATATGGTTATTTCAATAATTGGTTTAACGCGGGTTATATGCCTATTTCTTCATCTTCTATGTACGATCACTTTGGAAAGGTTTATAATACTAGCCGAATCATTACAGCAGATTTCCAACTTAACGAAGAAGAATACTCAAAGTACTCTCCTGTGTACCTTTCCATGACCTATTTATGTTCTTATGCAATACAATTTGCTGCTTTTGGTGCTATCATGACTTATATAGTGCTTTATCATGGTAAAGAAATTCTCAATGCCATAAAATCAGCCAGACCCAGAGATTGGTTTTCAAGGAATCCTTATAGAACACTCGAAGAGGATCAGCCTGTTAGCAATCGAGCCCAAACATCTGCAACAAGAGAGAATAGAGAGGTTCCGAATTCATGGTTCATTTTAACCTTTGTCTCTTGTTTTGGTATTGCTGTTTTTGTTGTGATGTACTATCCTATGAACATGACAGTACTTCAACTAACTATTGCAGTACTAATAGGCGCATTGACATTTTTACCTATTTCAATTATTTATGCCGCTACGAATCAGTTTCAGTCTACATATCTTGCCGTTCAGATTTTTGCAGGATTTATAATTCCCGGGAATCCTTTGGGAAATATGATATTCTTAACGTATGGATACATAACTGCATCCCAAGGAATGAAATTCTCTGGAGATTTAAAACTTGGCATGTATATGCACTTGGAGCCTCAATTATTGTTTGTTGTTCAGATAGTTTCAACGATAGTTGCAGGAGTTTCACAGATTGTTGTATTGAATATTTTACTTAACGTTGTTCCTGATATTTGCAACATGGACGCTAAATCGGGATTCACTTGCCCTTTTGCAAGAGTTCATTTTAATGGTACGATTTTGTGGGGAGTTGTTGGTCCTATGAGAGTTTTTGCTCGAGATCATGCATATTGGGCATTACCTTGGGCACTACCTGTAGGTGTTGTGACTGTAGCGATCATATATTGGCTGTACAAATCACGCCCTAAGAGCTGGCTTAAATTTGTTCATTTGCCTATTTTACTCGGAGGACTTTCTTGGATTCCCCCTGCTAATGGATTAAACATAGCTAGTTGGGGGCTGTTTGGATTTGTTTTTAATTATCTGATCAAACGAAGATATCGAGATTGGTGGAATGGGAATGCAATGACAGTCTCAGCTGCTTTAGACTCCTCATTAGCTTTATGTACTTTGGTGATATTCTTGTCTTTTACAATTACTGGATTTTCATCATCTATAAGTTGGTGGGGAACAGAAGGATATCGAGAAACTTGTGATTGGAAGGAGTGCCCACGATTGCTATTGAATCCGGGCCAATGGTTTGGAAGTCAATAATGGAAATTTTGACATATGCTACTTATAAAGGTGATAATTTAATTGTGATATTTGTATTTTCATGTATATGATTTATTAATTGTTTTGTGCCTCATAAGCATTGGTACTATGGGATATATAATTGTTAAATTTTATTCGCGTCAAGTATTCCATAAACGCGACGCGTTCCATTGTAATGGGTCTTAAAATTAATGGAACGGTTACATTAATACTAGAGCGTAACGAATTTGTATTTATACGTTTTAAGAATCTTGGTACTAGTCATAGCCAATAAAGAAGATGTACAATGTAAACAATGAAAGTATTCAAAAAACTCACACTTTACATTAATTTACTTAGAAACCAACATTGTTTATTCGAGTGAAAAGAATACAACACTATAGACAATATTCTCATAGCAGTAAAACTAATTGTTAAATACTATTCATTTAGATTATATTTCTTTTGTTTATTCTTCTGCTTAACCCTACAAGAAAGGGTCTATCAATCATCTTTTTCGTTTGGCGTAGAAAGGCGTATACAACACTTTCATTCACTTGTTTGTATTTTAAAAACTTCATAGGGGCAGTATTTTGTTTAGGACATTATTAATTTTGAAGAGATATTTTTGAATTTTAATCAGAGGAACGTTATTTGTATTTCTCAACCATGGATGCTGATCTTTTTTCTCAGAATTTTGACATCGATAGCTCATTTTCATATGATATGAAACTACGCGAAGTAAGTCTAACTAAGTCATCGAAAGAAAGTCTTGTGAACCATCGGAGCTTAGTTGATGCAGACCCTAATAAGTGCAACTCACTTAGCATATCCAGACAATCAAGCTTTAGTAGATTAATAAAAGGCAAAGAAAATTATGACAGTTCAGTTGCTGTTGGAATACCCTCATACGGTAGATTACTGTCTACTACAAAAAAAGAAAACGACAATTCATTTTTTCAGAACTCTAATACACTTCGTAGGAAGCAAGCCATTGGAAATTTGCAAACATTAAGATCACAAAACCTATCACATAATGGCAGCCCCGGACAGGACCCTGAGGAATCATTGAATGAGGTCTCGCGGTATAGTTTGCTTGATGACCAAGGGTCTTTAGATATTAGGCATGTTTCGGACATATCCTTAAGTAGCGGCCGAAACTCTTGTCACTCTTACCAAACGGTGATATATCATTCTGATCTAGAGAACTCAGTTGATTTTGATTCCATACCAAGTGGGATTGTCATTGAATCGAATTTACCATCGTTGTATGATCCTTCTGAAGAAATGGTAGTATTTCCATCAAGAAAGAGAAACTCCACTTCGCAACCTATTGTTCACCCACATCTGAGCGTCAGAACTTCCAATCCGTCTTATAGATTAAGAGCTCTTTCTGGCGACGTTAATTCTGTAGCAGCAATTCCGCAATATTCAGATTCAGAAGCACAGCAAACAGATGATCAAGAATTTAAATCCAGCAATTCTTCGCGTGTAACTGATTTAGCCACCAATACTTCGCGGCTACCATCAAGCAAGCAGAATATGCGCACTGCTGTTATACAAGAGCAGAGTTTGAATATTGGCGAAAGCTCATCAGAGCTCATACCACATATAGTATCACCACCGCCAACGAAGACTTCCATTCAAAAGGCAGACGTTCTTGGAGGTAGGTCATCTGAATATATACCACACATTACATCTACAGATCGAAACAGCGGCACCTTTTCAGATATTAGTCGAGATCGCTTACAGTATTTCAATCAAAGAAAGAAAAGCAATAATGCATCTAGTCGAAATCATACATATGGGCCATTTCCTGTTCCTACACAATCAGCATCTCAATTTCTTCAAGAACAAGCTGCACCAAGTCCTTTGTTGGCTTCTGCGCCTACACCTGCACCAGATGTCCCACCTCCTAGCGCTCCTGCTCAAGCGGTGAAAGGTTCACCTCGCCCTCTTGGTATAAGAAAGTCATCACAAATGTCTCCTTATAATCCTGACGATTCATTCGAGGACAGACTAGGAAGGCAAAGTATGTTTGTAGTATATCGTGATCAAGACAGAGTGAAACTTGACAGTTATATTAAAAAATATATGGGGCCTGATGACTTAACCATGGAAAAGAGACTGAACGAGACATCGAAAGAGTATTATCCTGAACATTATGAGAATCTACAATTAGACATAATAGAACGACAATGTCCTACAGGGGTATCTGGTGTTGCACTTGTATGTTTTGTACTCTTTCCTCCATTATGGATTCTACTTGGATGGGGTGAATTGGATGGCGTTCTTGGAAACATTCATCCTAAGCATAAACGAATCGCAAAGATTTTAGCGGTAAGTTCGATTGCTATCATAACTGCATGTATTATAGTTGGGTTTGTACTCGGCACATAATAGATATAAAGCGTAAAGGATTCTATGACTATTTTCGCTTAATGGTCTACGACACCAAAAACAAACTCAATACTTGGGAGATTAGATTAATGTATTCATAACGAAGCATATATAATTACATATTCATTCAGAATCGGACTACTCCGATGTTCAAACTGCAAAAGAACGACTTTTTCTTGTCTTTCCAGGAAAGAATTAGCTTTAAATTGTTAAATCTTCAAATTATAATATCCCATAAAGCATTCAGCAAAAACAGCTTCGTATAGAAATAGACAAGGGAAGATAAAGTTAGCAAGATTGGAATTACGTAACCCCATAACCGCTTTGCATCGTGGCGGCTAATAAGGTTATTACAAAGATTGGGAGGCAATTATTCGCTTGAGCCGTTGGGAGGTAAATAGTTAACTTACATAAATAAGCTAGAACCAGCGTTGACTTCCTTCTTTTCTCTTTCTATATCCTTTCACGAAATTGACATTGACAAGGCAGATTTTATTTTTGCAAAGTTATAAGCATTTCAACATCAAACCAATTACAAAGACGTTTCTTTCGAATTCTAATAAGACGATAATAAGCAAGATGCCATCCTATATTTTCCGATTCAAAGAAGACGCACCTGCTGAGGAAGTTGCTAAAGTTAAAGAAGGTATTCAAAGCCAAGGCGGAACTATTACGCATGAATATACATTGGTCAATGGATTCGCAGCTGAGGTTCCTGACGATTTTGTTGGAACTTTGAAGACTCATCCTCATATCGCTGATATTGAGGCTGATCAAGAGGTCAAAATCTCTTCTTAAGATAATTGCGATTTTAAAGATATCTACCAGCGAGATCTGAATTGACCGATCGAAATCGATATTCTTGTTAACCAATCTACTTTTACTCACTTTTATTTTGTTTTCTTTTCCTGTAAGATGGGCCTGTCTGCCATTTCTTTCTCAGCTCCTTTATCACTCCACTCACCTGCCTCTTTGTTTTTCTTTGACGATGTACGTGGTCGTCATATATATTATTGAATACTTGGTATTTCTTTTTTCAGGCTATTACCTGTTATGAAAATCGGCATGTTTCTTGAATTAGAAACATGCCAATGTCTTTGATAGTAATAAGGATATTTGTCTGTAAATCGAATGAAATGTAATACAAGAAGAAAATCACATAATGATTATGTAAATATAAAGATGCATGATGAGAAATGTAAAATATTTAACAAATACTAATCGTGAATTCATAGAAAAGCAAAAATGTGATCATGATGGTAATATAGTAACTTGAATTCCATCTTTTCAAGTAAATCAAAATGAAAGTACTTCTTCAAAGTATTATTCTATCTCAAAATTAAAAGCATTTATCTTTTCAAGTAGGTAGAGGTGGAAGAACTTCTTCAACAGAACCGTCTTCCTCAGAATCAGAACTAGCTATACTGCTTTTCTTCTCTAATAAATCTATAGTATTAATGTATTCTTGTGCTTGTTTAAGATCTTTCAATATAGGATCTTTACTTATATCACCTCCTGATAGCCTTATAGTAGAATACCTCAAAGATAATAAAGAGAATGCAAGCATAGAATAATATCTGCATCTAGAAATATCTAAATTCAAATTTTCAGGTTCTAAAAACTCATCTAGAAGTTCACTAGTTGTATGAAGCTCATCATTTAAAGCATCTATGATTTTTAAAGCTTCATCTACTTCTGGTATATGCATTATCCAAAAATAGTAAAAATCAACAAACTAAGATGAAGAAATGTATAGATATCTTCACTTTTCTTTTACAAGCTGATGGTAAAGAAAAAGCAAAGAAGAGCTCTGCAGATTTAGAAAAGTTTCACAAGCAAGAAAATGAACATTTTCTATCATTTTTATGACAGGCCGGGTAAAATAATTAATTATTTTTAATTGGCTGCTACCGATAGAGAGCTTTCACAAAAGTAGAAAAGATATCACGAAAATTGCGGGATAGGAACACCAACGAAATTAACAACATTCGTCTATTAAAGTGGTTTTTACATTTACATTCTTTTCTATTATATAGATAGTTATACATATATTGTTTGAGGAATTTGAACTTTTTGTTATTCTTTTTAAACTAGTATGAGATTTCAGTTATTGAGTACTGCTCTGATTGGGCTTCTCGCTCAAAGTGTTGTTGGTTTAATACCTCTTCAAATTAAAGGTTTACGTTTCATTCGTCCTGCTAGTGATGCTAAAGATGATGGTACTGAATTTATTATTATGGGGTTAGATTATCAGCCTGGTGGTTCTTCTGCTTATGGTAGTGACCCTGATGCTGATGTCTTAACAGATGCTGATGTTTGTTTACGCGACGCGACCCTGATGCAGAGATTGGGTATTAACACTATTCGCGTCTATACTGTAAACCCTGAATTAAATCATGATGAATGTATGTCAATTTTTAATTCTGCTGGCATTTATGTTATTTTAGACGTCAATTCGCCTTTCGATAATGAATCGATTCACCGTGACGATCCTGAAGAATCATACAATTATGATTATCTTACTCGTATTTTTAAAGTCGTCGAAAATTTTAAGGGATATCCTAATGTAGCTGGATTTTTTGCAGGCAATGAAGTCGTCAATTCTCATTCCTCTGCTGAGAAATCACCTCCCTATATTAGAGCTGTCCAGCGTGATCTTAAAGAGTATATCGATAAGCATTCTAACCGGACCATTCCTGTAGGATATTCTACTGCCGATGACATCGAAATTAGAGAGGCTATGTGGATGTACTTGGCTTGTAAAGGCGGTGACGCAGAAGTTTCTATTGACAACTCTGTATCAGACTTTTATGGTATTAATTCATACCAGTGGTGCGGCGATGCAACATGGACAACTTCTGGCTATGATGTATTGAATTCTACATTCTTCGATACTTCAATCCCTTTATTTTTTTCTGAATATGGCTGCAATGCTCAATCTCCTAGACAATTCACTGAGGTGGATAATGCCATTTACAGTGAAGAAGGGTTACTTCCTTTCTTCTCTGGAGGTCTCGTATATGAATATTCTAACGAGGACAATAATTATGGCCTTGTTGAAATCGAGTCTAACAGCTCGGTAAAGTTACTTGATGATTTCGTCAATCTTCAGGCAGCTTATAATGCAGTAGATTTGCCAACTGTTAGTGAATCTAGTATTCCTGATACTAAATTCCCTGAATGTGATTCAAAAGCTATTGAAGATATTTATTCATCTTTTAATGCTAGTTTTGATTTGCCTCCTTGCCCTGCACCAGAACTAATAGAAGATGGTGTAACTCCTAGTCATATTGGATCTCTTGTATCTGTGACAGCAACGGTACCAGTATATTCGATCTATGATACTAATGGCGACCAAATGGATGTTTCTCTTGTAATCCTCGCAGAGAATCAGATCAACAGTCCTTCTGGCGTTGTTGACACGCCATCATCGACCTCTTCAAGCTCGCCAATAGCTTCTGAAACTAAAAAGAGCGCCGGATCTGCTCAATTAGAATATTTTGATCCTATTGTAATGTCACCAGTTCTGGCTATCTTTTTTGCACTCATGTTTGGTATGTTGTAAAAGTAGGATTCTTATAGTGCATAACTATGAATACCCTTCCTGTAACAATTTTTCTATTCTCTCAATATCAGCAATATCTGTAGCATTCTCCAAGTCTTCTAATAATTTGACTCTGTCTTCTTCTGAAAGACTATATCCTACATTAAAATCAGAAGCATTCAACCTTTGTGCTTCATCACCATTTAGTATAGATGTTGTTGCGTCTGTTGGGGTTTCCAAAGTTCCAAAATACTCCTTTGAATGCTTTCTTTCTGAATCTTTAACCTTTTCAAAATCTATAACTTTTAATGATGGAATACGACTAATAAGCCATAGCCTATATTCAGAAATATTAGTTACTGGATTATCATTCAACGATATATGTGTAAGTTTCTTACAATCAATTAATCCTTCTAATTGAATCAAATGACTTATTCTATTTTCAGAAAGAACAATATTTTGTAAATTTGGTGCGCATTCACAAAATCCATTCTCAATTTTTGATATCCTATTGCGTCCAAGCAAAAGAGTTTTGAGCCGTAGAAAACTTCCAAATCCATCCAAAACTCGTAAATCATTATCTGTTAAATCTATTGATTCACTTAAATCACTTATTGTTTCTATATTCTCAAGTATTGATATTTTGAATCCTCGAAGGTTATATTCTCGCTGTTCTAACGGATTGAAATATGTTTGTATATTCGACAGTAACTCAGGTGTAAGTCTCATGACGTCATATATTCACTTTTATTTATTTTTATACAAATCTCTAAATCTCTTAATTTCGGACCAGTTCTTGTGTTTTATGTATAGAATAAGCTATGTTTGACTACTGTTTTGAAGACTTAGTCTCATTGAATAGTTTTCTCTTATGGGATTTCGATTTAAAAGCTTACGTAATCTTTGACCTTCACTTCTTGGAAGCACTCTTCAGCATTTTTCTTTTCTTAACCACCTAGGTGTATATTCTAAAAAATGAATAATATTATAAAAAGTATAAATTACGAGGCCCACTTACTGTAGAAGAATCAGAGTTTGGTCTATGGTCTATGCTGTTTGATTGTGGATCAATCAAGAATGACGATCCTAGAAAAGCGTGTACAACACCCTTTGCAGTTGCCTTGGTTTGCTTAACTCCTAATCTAATATGGTCTGCTTTGTCTTTACCAAGTATATCTTCTGTTAATGCCCGAGTAACTGTCTTACAAAATGCGTAATTGTTGTTCAATGAATCCTCGGCAACTCGTAGAGGCTCTGTTAGCAGATCATACATTTGTCTTTTGTTATTATTTGTATTATTATTATTCTTCTTTATAATCTGATCTTTTAATTCTATTTGTGTATCACCTACTACTTTTGTTTTATTTTGCTCTACTATAGTCTCTGAAGTAGGCTTCGGTACTTCAGAATTTTTGTCGTTACTGTTTTCATTGGCAGATTTCTTCCTCTTGAAGTATCCTGCTACTTTATGAAGCCACGACTTTATTGTCTCAATAATTTTCCAATTAGATATCTTACTAAATGCACTCATTTTTTCTCTTCCGTCTACTCTGGAAATAGGAAGAAAGTAAGAAACTGCACAAGCATTGATGTTTTCTAGAGTACAGTGCATAAATGCATGTGAACAACTAAGTTCATACTGCATCGTCCATACTAGGAATAATACTCTAACTATTCAATTCTATAGTAAAATTATATAGGATATTTATGTATTTATTGTCATTAAATACAGGGGGTGTTTCCGTTACCTTGCTAATAAACAGCGCGAATTTTGCATATATTCAGTAGAGTTAACTATGGACACATTCAAGTTTAGCAATTTCAATATTTCTTCGTTTAGTTACTTCTTCTCGACTAACAAGATCATTAAACGTTTCAGCTGTTCTAATAACCGTGTCAGGAGACATGGCCTGGATCTTCAAGTCTCTCATGCATAAATACACATCTGTAGCATTATCACATAATAGTATCAATTGCTCATTCAATTTAAGAAGTGCAAGAGCTACTTGAAATAAATATACATCTCCATCTGAAGCACACAGTAGCACATCCCATATGCGAAATAAAACATCTGCTGGCAATGCATCTGTAAAACAAGATAGAAACCAATTACTCGTAATCGCAACTAAGTCAACATCTAACTCTGTCAACTTAGAATAAACCCTCGGTAGTAATTCAGAACTATAATTCAGTAGTACATGTTGATCTGCACGTGCAGTTAACAAAGGGGTTGTAAAATAACCTTCAGGAAATATGTTTTCAAGAACAGCACTCAAATTCCAAAACGCATCTTCTTCAGTAGGGTGGACAAGTAATAGAATAGCCCCTATTACATTCATTCCTTGGCAATATCCTACATTTGGATTTCTACGTGCATATGCAATAAGAATCCGTCGCAGCTTAGTAGTGCCATGACCCTCCTGCCCAAAGAATACATTATTGGGCAGTGTCCTATGGATATCTAAGTCTATTTGTACAATAGCTACTTGCACTTGTTCTGAATCATTAGTTTGAGATGTTAGCTCGCCATACTGTCCCGGTATTCTAATTTTGCTTGCTTCAGAGCATTCACTCCAAATTTTTGATCTATAAACAATTGGTATACCCCCTAAAACTAAATTTCTAAATTCTTTCCAGCGCGTTTTGTTTTTAGCTGCACTTGATCTAAGTGCTTCAAAAGAAAAGCCTACTTCTGCTTGAATCATAGCTGGAGAAGAAGATCCATCAAATGATTTCTCATCAGCAGCGAAAGATACCGAAAAATTGTACCCGGTCAAATCTTTACTTGCAACTTTTTTAATAAACTCATCCCATCGAGATTTTTGAATTTTTTGTAATGAATCGTGCAAGTCTTGCAACTGTAACGCTAGATACCTAACTGAAGGTCTGGACTGAAAAGGTCGAAGAGATGGCGAAAGCATAGATCTTCTACTATGAGGAGAAGCTGCTGTATCCCTATTTTTGAACGGTGACCTACTTGGAGATCTATCATAAACTGTTCTTTCTGACTTGCTATCATTTCCTGTAGCAGAAACTTCAACAAATAAAAGTGTTGGCTCAGGATTGGGAGGTTCAATTTTTGGAACAAGCGTTGATTTCCCAAATGCTAAACTAGGTGGCCTTTTGACATTCTGTTGTGATAATTTGTCTTCATTGTAATCTTTATTCACATGAGAAGCATTACCCACTGTGTATGCACGACGAGATCGGCTTGAGTTCGGACGAGGAATGTTTGATAAGTTAGCATCATACATGAAGCCAAATCTATCAGTTATATTGGAAGAATAGTCTGATTCTTGGGTTCTAAGCATAGTAGGAGGCCTTGAATCCTCAGGAACTATAGGATTTAGTTCTAGAGCGCCAGATCTAGAACTAGAAACAGGCAATGGTGCAAGAAGTTGCATAGCACTTGCAGCAGGTTTCAAGACTGCAGACTGTACGTTATGTGGCACATGTTCCAATATAGCCTGAGAAATCCAATCAGAAGGATTAAAAGAAGTCGATTTATGAGACAATGACTGCTTTCGTGATTCTAAAAGAGAAGCATGAGAAATCATATCAGAAACAGATACAAAACTCGAATTGTGCTGAGATAGTCTTGGAGAAAGTGTCGGAGAATGCAATTCATTTTTAGATTTCTTTAAGGGTTCAACTTCTGAAGATAACATTGGAGGAGGTAGTGTTATTGAGAATGAAGCCGCGTGACTTTGATTAGCGTTCAATGATTGAAACAAAGAAAGCGGATCACTCTCAACATCATTATCTTTGGATATTCTTGATTCTTGTTCAGTTATTTGAGGAGAGAGAGAGGAAAAAGAAGAATCAGGTATCCGTCCTGGCGAAATTAAATGATCGCCAATTGTCAATTCAATTGCTTTTTTATTTGAATCGGGACGAGCATTGTGGAGAGCACGATCTATTTCAACTCTCGGTATTCCGCATTCAGTCAATAGAGATCGTAAAGCTTGTTCACGCTTATCCATCTTTCTACGCAAAATGGTGAGTTCAGCATCTCTCTGAGCTAGATCAGCAGACAATTGACGAATGAATGGTACAGCACCATATCTGTCTGCTAAACTTTTTATTACATCATCAGATGAAAGATGGAGAGAACCTGGAGCAGTAAGATCTTCATCAAATATGTGGTCTGAATTAGGAGTATTAGTTTGTTCTTTTATGATATTTGCATATCTGTTCTCTCTTGAACCCTGAGGAGTTGATACTTCACCACTTGCATTCCTGGATAAAGAAGAATAATTTGTAGGAGTACTTGGAGAAGAAATGCTTTGTTTATTTACTGAATTAGATGTTTCAAAAGAGGCTGTAGAAGTGGTTTTGGTCCAGTTGAACCACATAGCTATAATAAGGGAAACTGAGGCTCTTTTCTCCCGTTTTTTAACTTGTCTAAGCTAATGGAATGATTCAAAAGTGGGTCAGGCTGGTTGAAAGAAAATGTCAGTGATTTATTATTCCAGCAATGCAAAAACAATTGTGCTGAATTTATTCGTAGTTATAAAAGCAATCTTTCAGAGAAAGAGCACTAGCACAGCACTTATTTTAAGAATTGATGCGTTCAATATCAATAGCCTTAAGCACTTCTTCAGACATTTTTCTTGTGACGGGCACCAGGGTGATGATGGTCTCGGCCGGAGAAGAGCGAAGTTGGGAGTTACTCTTTTTGGAGAACTTTTAAAATTTCAAGCAGGGTAACACACCGTATTGAATATCTTATATTGGTCTATGGGATAATTCTAAAGCTGCACTAACGGTTAAAAATCTCTGTACGACTTAAGAAGTGGAACAACTCTATGGGATATAGGATATAGAGTAAGCTATGGTTTAAAGGGTGATTCTAGTATTAGCACAGCTCTTGATAAAGTAGCTCTCATAAGAGATTATGGGATAGTTTGCTTTGGCCAGTTTCTTAGAAGTTACTTATCCTATAGAGATATAGTACAGTTTATGGAGATAGAATAATTCTTAAAAGGGGACTCAAAATACTTCGATATCCTGTATATTTAGGCGCCTAAGGAAGCAAAATCAGATGAGTTAAACTTCGGCGAAAGAAAGAATCGTCAGATAAACAAAAAGAAGATATTTTACCAGTGCTGACGTTAATAAAGCAGAAAGTTTGGAATTGTAATGTTAACTTAAAATATAGGATAGTATTGTTTCTTTATTTTTTCCTCAGTTCATACTGATACTATAGTTGTACTTTATTGAATACTCATAGTTCAAATACGTGGGATACATATATCTGTGCATCAGGTACGAGATAGTATAGTTCGCATGTTTAAAATAATAATTAATTAATTATCTGAGTGAAATATCCTATAATTTAGGGAACCCCTATATTTCCCATTCTTGATATTGTTTACTAAATTTCGTTAGACAGCTTTAAAGAATCTACGGCAAACTAACGATCGCTCATATTGTGAACTATAAACGTTAGAGATTGATTGATTATTCAATAAGCTTAGTTTATGGGATATCTTATAAATCTTGCCAGTTCTGAATTTACTGAGATATATATTCTTACTGTTTATGAGAAGATAAATTATTTTAATTCCACTTTATAGGATAAGACAGATTGTTTATCCTATAGTTTAATTATTTCTATATCGCATAGTAAACGCCGTGAGAATCGAACGTCTAAAAGTTGAGTTTGGGAAACTGCTTTACGCATTGGGCAAAATACTAACTGAAAAGGGACATTCTCTTTGTATCAATTCAAGGGGTTGAAATTAAAAAACAGTTAGTACTATAGGATAATCAAGTAAATGCTGTTGATTCTTCACAAGTTCATACTATTCACAGAACCAAAAACAATAAGAATGCAGTCCAGGTTATTTAAAAGGTAACTCGATGACAAAATAAAAATCCCAAGAAAAGTAAAAGCCTCTTTATTTTTTATTGTATAAGAGCTTTACGTTTTGAGAAAACACCGTGATCTGGATCATCGAATAATTAGATATTATCTATCTCATACACCTTGAGTACAACCTAGTGCAACCCCTGCGACAGTTACGAATTCTTTATAGGATATTTGTAACCGTTAATTAATTATATCTTTATCCTAATTAAGGTATAGTTAGTATAAGTTAGTTATGCAAATTTCTACTTCCTCATCCTGTATATTCGCTTAAACTACACTAGATTTCTTATATTTTCTATTTTATTGGAAACTGCTTTATCTAATTTATCTTTCAGATGATCTTTCGTTTTAAACTCTAAGAAATTTAATCAATTAATCTGCAAAAATTGTTAACTGCTATCATGATTTCAATTCAAGGGTATCTAATTTGCAAGAAATGAAATTAGGGATCATATATAGCAGTTCTTCAAAGGTTATATTGGTATATAATATATAATTCCAGTAATCAACTTATATCTTTGTTTCAACGGTATCTTAGATTAACAAAGCGAAGCATGTGGTAGTACTTTCATATGTAATAAACATCATTGAACCGCAATTTTATTTTACTCTTAATATAGAACAATTAAAAAAATATGTCAAGCTCAGGCGCTCTATTAACGTTATGTTTGTCGAAAAACATAGAGCCTATGATATCTTCTACAAAGCTTTTTCTGAATATCACGTTCGCTTTTTATTCTCTGATAACTTATGGTTTAATGGCATTCATTTATCAAGTGATATCAGTCACATGCGACACTGAAAATCAGTAAAAATGGGACTAATGAAACCATTCATTAATACTCTGAATATAGGTAGCAAGCCGCCTTCAAACTATAGGATTGGAAAATATCACGACCGAGACGGCTGACCCAGAAAATTAAGTATATCGGATAAGGATACTGTATAATAGATAAAGAGCATTTATCGTATAGCCGGTTTAGAGTAGCTAGTTCTACGTCATACAAGTGCATATGACTCGGAAATTTCGGAAACACTTTAAACATTCAAACATACGATAATCAGCGAATGAATTTTGTTAGAACCAGTGGCTTTAAGACCGCCAGCCTAGAAAAGATATATGGCGCGATACTCTTTTGGAGCGCTTCTAGTTACCTTTTAGAAAGCTGAAAGAATTTCGGGTCCGGAAAAGAAGGGAAAGAAAATCTCTTGTCAGTGCTTTTTGATAATGGCAATAGCTGATTCATTATTAGAGTGTCAGAAAACACGAGTGCATTTGTAATGAAGAAAAGCAAATCAAAAGAAATTACTAAAAAGTAACCTATAAGTTTATTTTGATTCATTGGATAGAGAAAGTGGAGTATTTTATCCTATCCTAATTGCCAATACTGAAGAGTTCAATGAGAGGGGGTTCCAAGAGAAAGCAAACTGTATTGGCGAATATTATGGAAAATCAAAAAATGATTTGCGGTATGAGTTCTGTTATCAGTAATTGTATAGAGGAAAGATGGGGTACATTATAGTTTCGAAAATTTAGCGCAAGATTTGCCTATTCCTTCTTCTTTCATTTCCGGCAAGATCGTGAAAATATCAAAAGCGAATATTGCACTACTGAAACAAGTTCACAACTCTAGAATATTGAAATACTTAGTATCGTGCATTTTATTGCATGGTATTGCACAAAGTATCAGCTATAATTTTCTTATAAGAAAGTAAATATCACCTTATGCACAACATGAGTATAGTTATAGCGTGATAAAACGTTCTAGAACGAAGTATTTCGATATAACGGTTAATGAATTATTTAAATTCTAACCGGTTAAGTTTAATTAGTTAATTACGTCAAAACGCAGAGAACTCTAAAAATAGCGTAACAGATGGATTTAATTTGCGGATAAGCGTAGCGAGAAGCCTGTCAAACAGCTGTAATAATTTGACAGGATATTTCAATCAGATTCAGTTGAATCTATGGGATAATAAGAAGTCTTTAGAAATTTGGCATTTTATTGTTACGATATCTCAAGCCAACAGAAGTCTTATATTTGCTTATCTTATTGGATAAGAAAAAATTTTAATAATAGAAATAATGCTTGGTTTGTAGTATAAGCTTCTTGACTTTAACGGTTAGAGTAGATGAAGATATAGGAACAGCAGAGATGAAAGAAGTATTGAATGATGTCACTGTATTTTAAGCCTATTAGAATCTTTCACAGATGCTCTTTTTTACCCAAATTACGAAATGTATCTATATTTATTCAGGCTTTGATCGGTAAGAAGATAAAGGTGAAAATACAAGCTATATCACATGTTCAAAAACGCCAGATGGATCTACATTCAATTTCTAATATCCTATATCTTGACGAGAATCAAGATCCCAAAATGGCCCAATTTGAAGCTATCCTTTAATTGTTTTGAAATTATAATATGACTCAAAGATATGAGATAGTTTACTTCACTTATTCAGAAATGCAATGAATGTCAAAAATAAGTACAATCAGTACCAGTTGAGAAGAGAAGGAAATAAGAACCAGAAAATCAAAGAGAACTACTAGGAATGACTTGAGTACGTGGAAAACACGGCAAAATTAAGGCCCCTTATACTGATTTATTCGAAAGACAAACTGTCAGTTTAGACGATGGTATTTCTATCAAGTTGTGTGGCAGAAATAGACAGTTCAAAATACCTCAGATATATTTACTGAAAGAAAATTTGATTAAAAAGCTAAGTGATAAGATCAAAAGATCTTACTAAAGTTTCTACAGATTATACATGGAATGCACAGCCGATAAGTTATATAGACAATTTAGGATAAGTGATGTATTATCTTAACGGAATATCTTAAGATAGCTCATGCATGAATCTATCCCATATGCATAATGACCCAGAAGTTGGTATGATTTTGGAAATTCTAAAAATACGTACTCCATAAAAAGGTCACATCTTAAAAGTTATCAAGTAATTGATATTAGTGGCAAATAGTTATGAATAAAGTAAGAAATAGCTGTCTTGGAGAGCGCAGAGCGCAAAATTAGATCGCATACCAAATGCGAAGGGACAATTTCATTCTAAGATCAATTCTTTAGCGATCATATAATTTATAGGATAGGTACGCTTTTGTTTAATTGGGTATAAACTATCTTAGCTGTGAAAGAAGACGTTAGAACGAAAAGTAATGCTTTAATTGGGTATATTGGGATAGAAGAATACGTCTTATTTGGATATTAGTTGATGATAGCTTATGGAATAAATCAAGCATCTGTAATATCAAGAGAGAAAGAAAGACAACAAAAAAAGACATGTTGTTAGCGTCTTGATAGTATAATAGATCCCATAAAAGCTCGTTCATACAACATGTGAAGTGAACAATTTCTTACAGTCTTAGAATGGTATACCAAGATTATTCTATGGCACATAGCTTTTCTTTCTTTTTTTAAGAATAATGGAATAAACGCCATAAAACTACTACGATGACTCGTAATATATAGTCCACCCATGCGCCTATAAGCTTTCTCCTACATTCTTAGCGGTTAAATCATTCAAAGCAACACATATCCTAAACTTGGCCTTTTGCTATTTTCTGCCTGTACTAAGAAGAAGTAATACAAAAAGCAAAAAGAAAACAGAAATGAAAGTGCTACTCGTAAATATTATAATCATAAGACAATATAACACATTGTTAGAGAGGTGAAATATGAAAAGAATTGATTACAGCACCCATTTCATACATCGCTTAACTACTAACCGTTATATATATTTTCATACTACCCTATAAATGGCTTTTTATCCAATTAAAATTAGATCTCTTACCTTTAATACTAATTGACAGATGATGTTTTAAGACGATTTACAGGATAGGATGGCGATGTGATATTACTGAACAATTTTCTAGGATTCTCGATAAAGTTTCAACTTCTTCTCGCTTTGTATTTTACAGGATACTTTTGTCTAATTATAGGAAGTCTAGATTTGATAACAATAAAGATGAGGAGACACTATCCCCTCCCCTATTTTATACTTGCAACGAATAAAGAAGACTATAGCAATATACGGGATATTTTGATCCAGTGATCGATCCTATTAAAGAGCTTCATATTTGACTACTTCACTTCAAGCTTTTGATATTCATTCCTTTTTTAACTTGGCAGAATCATAAGTTACAGTTAACTGTAAAATAACAGTAATTTATGGGATAGATTCTTCTTACACTCCGTACTTGATATGATAAGGTGAAGTATAGCTTATCCCGCATGTAACTTAAAGGAATGTAAAGGCCTTAGCGGATATGGGATATATATTTTCCTCCTGTTTGCGTATAAAAACCTTTATGAGACATGTTAATAAGAAAAAAGCTAATTTACTATAAGGAAACTTATGTGGTACGATACTACAATAAAGAACGTATCATATGGAATATTCGAAATGCGCTTCATTTCATAGAGCAAAAAGAAAACAACTCATAGTGAAAATTATATAGGATAAAGATCATCACGGGTTCTTAAGATATGATGAATAAGATTAGCTTTTTTTAGTAGATCTTGTATGAACGTCATTGAGTTATTTGACAACACCAAGATTCTCTTTTCGTTAGACACCAAAATAAGCAAAATTCTTCATAATCCCTATCGGTACCTGGAGGATGTATTCTTCAATTTAAGAGGCTGACATATGACAAATGTTAGCCACGGCATCGGATATTAGCCTGTCTCTGTTAGTTTTTTATATTTCCAAGAGAAATGCTTTTAATTCTTATACTAGCGTAATATCGGTTTTGAATGTCACCCAATTTTTTAATAGGACAATTTTAAATAAATCTTTGTGACAATTTTTTCGATTGGCTCATCTATTGTTATTTAAGCTCTTTATTACGCTAATAAATTAGTTCGTTTTTATCGTTTAAATTGGAACGTTACTTCTAATTTATGAGCCCGATAGATCGCAGCTTAAACCTTAATTAGTATTAGATTCTTCATTTTTATTCCAACGGTTACCATTCAGATGTGATAGTTTCACCTGCTTCCCGCGAATTCTATAATTTATAGAAATTTCACTCGCTTCTTTACTATTGATCTATTTCTGTTGTGATCTATGTTTTAAAAAGCCTCTTACCGTTCGTATAAAAACCTTCATCCTCGCCTCTTCTTCCCTCTTTTCCCACTTTCTCGCTGAACCTGCTACTCTGTTTATCTATTCTTTGCAACTACACACGTATTTGCTTTTCCCCTTCCATTTTGTAAAATATATCCAGTATATTAAATAAATTAATACCTTCGATTCTCTTATCGTTTTTTTATTTATATTTATACTGCTCATATTTTCATAAAATTACAGGTTGCTCTGATATTGCTTGTTGTTTTTTGATATTTCACCTTCCCTAGTTGTTCGGTTTTTTGGTTCGTCTCTAAATTCGATAACTAATATTTCCTTGTTTGAACTTTGATAGTTTTTACTCTTACCTCTTCATTTTTATTTATTTCTAAGCCATTCTTTTTTGCACTTATTTAAAAAATGGTTTTCTCACTCACAACCTTACTTGCTGCTGCTTCAGTAGTTTTAGCTGTTGCTGAACCTGTTGATAAGCGTGGTCATTACACTACCACTACTATCACCCTAGGCGGTGCTGAAGTCACTACCACTTGCCCTGCTGTCACCTCTACCTCTACTTCCACTATTACTACATACTCAACTTTATTAGTCACAGAGCTTTGCACCGCTCCCTTAACTACCGATACCGTAACTGCTTTCAAGTACTGTTACTGCAGCTCTGCCGCTCCTTACACTGTTTACGACACTTCATGCAACTCATACTATGTAACCGTCCCAGCTAGCTATCTTTACAGATGCGAGTATGCCGTCACTGAAATTGCTTACCCCGTCCCTACGTACACTGAGTACACTTCTGAAGGCCACGTTTACTGCTACACTCCTACTTCTTCTCTTCAAACTATTGCTACCGTCACAGTCCAACAACCTGGTAAAGATTACTGGATTGCTCCATGCGCTGTACCTGCTACCACTGTTGCTTGCGAACCATGTGCTGCTGGCTACACCGTGTTGCCTGTAAAGGCTACTTACTCTGTTGATGTTAATGTTGCTGTTGATATCGCTGTTAATATAGATGTTTACGCTGCTATTGCAACTGCCACTGAGATTCAATCAGTCATTACTGAGGTCCCATCTACTGTCCCATGGGCCACAGTCACACCTGAAAGCACCGGCCATACTACTTGGGCCACTGTTTCTCCTGTTGTTACCTCAAGTGGCGCTCTTCCTGAGTCCACTTCATGGGCCACCGTTTCTCCTATTGTTCCCACCACTTCAATTTCAAACGGCACTTCTACTGGTCTTACCACATTCAACCCTACTACCGTCCCTACTACTGATGCCACATCTGGTACTGCTGCTCCAACTGAGACCAATTCTTTTGCTCAAGTCATCAGGGATTTACTTCCTGCTCACAACGTTGCTCGTGCTGAATGGGATGCACCTGCTCTTGTTTGGGATGATACCCTTGCTGGCTATGCTCAAGACTGGGCTGATCAATGTAAGTGGGAGCACACTGGTGGTATCTACGGTCCTTATGGTGAAAATCTTGCCTATGGTTACTTCACTGCTGTCACTATTGTTGACGCTTGGATGTCAGAAAGCGCTTACTACGATGGTTCATACAGCTCTGCCACTGGTCACTTCACTCAAGTTGTCTGGAAATCAACCACCAACCTTGGTTGCGGCATGTCAGACCTTTGCGTTGATTTGGAGAGATCTTACTGCGTCTGCTTGTACTCTCCTCAAGGTAACGTTGTCAACCAAATGTCTGAAAACGTTGCTTGGCCTAAGCCCACTTAAGCATTATAGCCTATTAAATTTCTTTCGTTTCTGACTAAACTTTTTTGGATTCCTCACGACTCTTGAAGATTTGGTCTGTTTAATTTAGTTTCTTTGTTTCCTTTTTCACCTATATCATAATATTTGGTTACATTTTTTTCTTATATTTGTCATATTTCGTAAGATATTACTATTAATTACATAGAATTCAATCATCGAACTCATCCCAGTTGTTGCTTATCCTTTTTGCTCTCCTCCGGGAACAAGAGCTGGTATAACAGGCAAATCATTGTTGGGAAACTTAAACGTTTGCTCTTGGTCTTCTCCTATCAGCTGGTTTTCGATTGTCTCGGCGATACCGATATTTTGAATCTCAATTCCACCAGAACTATTCGAGTCACTTGACCTTCTTTTCGTTTTCATATAATCTATACAGGACGTCTCTATCTCTGTAATTCCTGTAAACCAATCATCCTCCAATACATTAACACTTTCAAACATTTCTTTACAAGACTTGGAAATACCCGTTATTACTTCGTCAATATTCTCCTGAGAGCTCAAAGTAGTCTCTATACTTTGCAGTTGCATCTTTAATGCTTGCAGATGCAACTGTGTAGAGGTCCATAAATTGTCTGATATTTCTGATATCTGATTCTCAAATGTACATCCTGATACCTTTGCAAGCCTATACTTAACTTTAAGGGCCTCTAATTCTGATGCTAGCTGTAAAAGTCTACCGTTCTCTTTATACAAAGGTTCTGTGTGCAGATGAACCTGATCAGCAGATGTTAAGCTATTCATAAAATCGTTCACTGTGGATCTTAGACTTTGATCTTTTTTTTCTCTGTCAGTCAATGTTGTAGATATTGCTTCTAGTCTTTTCTTTAAAGAATCTATTTCTTGTTCTTTCTTAGCTGCAAGAGAAGCATCATCTCCTACACGTTTTAAAAAAGCAGCTTCTCGCAACCGCAAACGTTCAAGTGACATCTCTAAGCTTCTAACTGAAATGACATAATCATCCCAAGCAATAGAATTAGACATTCGAGATAAATTTTCAGCTTGCAACGTATTGGAAGTATGCGGTAAACTAGTAGTACTCTTCAAAGGAGATTGTGAAGACACAAACTTCAAAATAGATTCGACAACGACAGATGTCCACCATTTGGGTATCTTAATAGCACCGACTGATAAACTAGAGCTAGTATTGAATTCGGAAAACAACATTGTTCTCCCTTCTGGATAGGACGTGCAGCAAAACTCGGGTATACTGATAGATTGTACCACATTCGTTAAAGTTTTCAAAGTACGCATTCGTTTAAGATTCTTTTTTGAGGTATTTAATAAACTAGGAGGACTAAGATAGTTATGATCCATATCAACCAAAAGCACTGAAGAATCTAAATCAGTTAGTATGCTCCTACAACTTACATCAACTCCTAGAAGCATAGAACCAGAAAGTCTTAAGTAGGCCTGAATCAAGTTTGTAGGTACAGGACACATATAAAATCCTGTCCAATTTCTTAAGCATTGATTAAAGAAATCGCATACTATTGTAACCACGGAAAGATGCTTTGAAATAATTATTACTTTTCCGCATCTAGACAGAAGATGTTCTAAAACAGCTAATACATTCACCATATCAAGACAGGCTAAAACTACCCAGGATATAGTTGGCGCCATAGCCTTTTCAAGAGAAAGGTTTGATTCTATACGGACATTGTCTATAGTCAGTGAAATACTATCATCCGCATCTTTAAGTTTATAGTTAAGAAGAGAAAGTATCTCTTGCGAAGAGAGCTTAGGAAGCTTTCCAGGAGATGCTCTAGTTAACAAAGTCAAGCAATCGGCCATAAATTTATGTATACGAAACCTTGAAAGAAATATAAGACTATAAGGAACCCATAAAGGAGATAGGTCAGACTTGTTGAATCTCTTAAGGTATTGTTGAGCAAACTTTCGATTGGCTTCAATCCAACGAGTCACACAAGCGCCATAAAAAGTTCCAAATTCAGTAGTTACAGTAAAAATATGCCAAGTATTGTTTGGCAGAACAGGTTGAGCAATTATATCAATATCATACGGCAATGCGGCTCTTGTCGCAGCATTCATTAAATAAGCTGATTTTGAACTAGATGCTAAAGGAGGATATGATTCAAGAACTAAAGGAAGCCATAAAGGACCCACATGATTTGGAGAACGAGTCCGACCTTCTGTTCTCTCTTTGGGAGCTTGGCTTAGAGACATTGAATGGCTAGAAGCCCCAGCTAATATTACAGCAGATACCAGATATGAAAGCCTTTTCTCTGTAATTCTTTCAGACTCCTTGTACGCAAAATCTGGAGGGGTATCAGATATTGTATCTAGATCAATTCCGATATCAAAACGACTATCACAAGGAGAGAGTATAGATTTCATAATTTAAGTGATACAGCAGTAGCCCAGGAGAGAGAAAAAGAAGGAAAGCAGAAATTAAAGAACTTAGAAACGTTTTTATAACAAAAAATTGGCCCTTTAAGTAAGAGAATTTAAAAAGAAACATGATTTTCGGTGAGTATCGCACTTTAGGAATTTCATCTTGATCAAAGAGAAAAAGTTCATTTACTATCGTGTAAGAAAAACCCAAAGAGAACAAGTCTGAATATGATTAAAAAAGCATTTCAGCTACTAAAAGAAATCCCGCTATAGATACTTAACAGTAAATGAACAGCTTATAACGTAAAAAAGGTCAAAGAGACACTATATAGCTTACTGTTGAGTGTTTCTTTGAAATGATTTAACCGGTTAGAGGAAGGAAATGTTGTTGAAATATATAGATCCTTTTAGCTCAATAAATTAATATGATTGGTTTAAAACACAAGAATATAACAATTACTAGAAACGTTGAAAAACGGTAAATAAAATGTATAAGAGAAAGATTTATCTAAAACAGAAAAAGAACCTTGAAATACTTGGTAAAGAGTTCACAACTCAATCTCTACACTTTTCACAAAGTGTAGAGATTGATTAACAAAATTGTAAAATAACTTGATAAGACCTGAAGTTCCTTCAAATGTATGATAACTGATTAAGTTGATTCCATGATAGCGGAATATCAATGATTTATATATTCATCAATTTGAACCCTCTTTAACCTTTCTTCCAAGTAAGAAAACATAAACTAATAAACCAAAACTCTTATGACCAAAACAAAAACCAAAAACAAAACTTAGATTGATTGTGTCAGAGAACACACATAATACCACACTTAAATTAACTCCGCATGACCATCGGTAATACTATGACCCTTAGTTTAGTTGGTATTTTCCAACAAATGTTCCAACGAAAAGAAGATTGAAAGTTTAATTTAGAATAAGGTTATGTCACAAGTATTTTTCTTTTCGCACGGCTCCACAAAACTATTAGGGCTAAAAACTATTAGACAACTTTAGGGCATTCCGTGACTGTTAAAATAATAAAAAGAAGCGCAATAGACGCAACTAAGTAGAAAGTATAGTCGAAATATTGATATTGAATAAATCTTGACTCTTCATACTCAGAAGTTGTATCATTTCTATTTTCTTTTTACAAATACCTAGTGCAATAACACAAAATAATCCTTGTCTCCTCTGGATTAGCACATTTGTCACATTTTTTAATATATATACAGTTATTTTACAATGGCCAAAGTTTCACAAGACGTCTCAAGCTCACGCAGCAAGTCTCGCAAGGCCCACTTTGCTGCTCCTTCATCTGTCCGTCGTACAATCATGTCAGCAGCTCTTTCTAAGGAGTTGAGAGAGAAGTACAAGATCAGATCTTTGCCTATTCGCAAGGATGACGAAGTTTCCGTTGTACGTGGATCAAGCAAAGGAAGTGAAGGAAAGGTTAACTCAGTTTACCGATTGAAGTTCGGTATTCAAGTTGAGAAGGTTACTCGTGATAAGGTCACTGGAGCTAGTGTTCCTCTTCTTATTCATCCTTCAAAGGTTGTTATTACCAAGATTAAGATGGATGCTGATCGTAAGGCTTTGGTTTTACGTAAGGGTGGCGCTGTTGAGGCCTAAACTTGTTGATGATCAAATAATTATCATGATGAAAACAAAAACTTTTGAAATACAGTATAGTAAGACTAAACCCTTATTTGATTTCTTTACTTTAATATATATTTATTGTAGTACTAGTATTCTATATATTTGCCCAATGTTTCTTGAAATGGACAGCTAATTGAATAGGTAAAATTCTATCATTAGAAAGGAAATATAAAATAATAATAAGAACAATCAGATTAGATCAGAGAGCTGACGATTACTTTTCCCATTCAACATGAAGTACTCTTTACACTTACAATTTTATGTCCCATTAGAAAATACTATGCACGACGCTTACGAGCTAGCCTGAACAAAAGTATAATGAGCAACTGGATTTGATCACGGAAAGCAAACAATAAACCTTGAACAATTACACCTTTACCCAGTTGAGGTCCTAAGCCTTTGAACAACCCAGAGAAACCTTCATGCTCTGCAAGATACCATAATGCGGAACCAAAATTATTAAGATGTGCAGCATCTTTAGCAGCTGCTTTTCCAGCAGAAGCTTGAACCATTACTTTAGCCACAATTAAAGGTTGAGTAGATACAGTAGCCATTGCTTTTGAGAGTGCTCCCAAAATAAAAGATTGGTATGGCGTAAATGAATCTTGAGTAGGGTATAAAACAGTTTTGAGACGTTGATATGATCCATATGTAATAGAAGGGTTTACTACAAGCACAAGAGAAGCTTTTAGACCTCTCCAAAGGCCGGTTACACCGTCATGTTGAATGATTCTTTTCGTTGTAGTAGCAATACTTTCAGGAGGGCCTTCGTGAGTCTGTTGAGCTGTCGTTACAACAGCGATAGGAAGAGTGAAAAGTTGAGCAAGTGCGCCAGCAACAGCACCTAATACCAACTCCATAGAAGTTGATATTACGGAAACTCTGCGCTGATAAGCGGTTCTGATGAGACCATACCAATAAAAATAAGCAAAATTGGTGGCTGCTACGCCAGCTAATGTGCCTGGAAGGCCTACATAAAGACCACCAATACCATTATGCTTATAAATCTTACGAATAGCATCCCATGTATGCTTATAATACTTTGGATCTTCGATTTCATCTAAATAAGTATCTTGCATTTCAGAGGCTGTTTCAGAATAAACACTGTCAGCTCTTGATCTTTTATCGGAATCACTAGAAGTTGAACTGCGCTTACGCTTAGGTTGAGTTTGCAGACGCGTCTTAGCGATATCCAAAGGATAAACAATGGAGTTTGCAAGCACAGCACCAACAGAGCCAGCAAGAGCATAGCCCCATGGAGGAAGAGCAGGTTCTTTAGATAATACAGCCATTCGAAACTGTTTGATTCGATTTTTATATGAGGCGGGGGAAAATGTGAAAAGTAGTGAAATGGAAAATAAGAGAATAGAAGGATAATCAAAAAATGAGAGATCAAGGAGAAAATAAGAACTAAGGCTGTAAATCTCGAATAGAAAGCAGGAATATTTAAGAGAACGGTAGATTTATCATTCCGTGTGGAGATGCCGGGGTAGAAAGGAAGATTTGGGATTGCCGGACCAATGCGGGGGAGTGTGAAATAAGTATGGTTACCGAGGTTTTGGATTCTGGGGTAATATTAGTCATCAATATTGCTTGCAATTACGTAATTTACTATAAAAAATGATGTAACCGTTATAGACCATGAGTGTGAGATGAGATCTTCGGACGAATGTGTCGGAATTAAAGCAGAATGTTTCAAAAGACTATTGTATATGAGCTCGTGTGTATATGAATGTGGGTGTGTGAGCCTTAGGTGTGTGAAGTGATTAAGTATTAGGGATGTGCTATGGCGCAGATAACGTGAGGTCAAAAGAAAGTGGTGTGCATTTTAGATAAGCTTTCTTCTTCTAACCTGTTGACTGATTCGAACATTCCACGTAGATCAGATACGCCTTAGTATCTTAAACTAGATTTTCTTTAATATAGCTGTCTCTAGATGATCCAGGATTTTTAATATATGGGATACGCCGCGTCAAGCTATTCCTATAGTGTGGGCCATTGATTAGCACGTAAACATAGCGCGGGCGCGCGTACCGCCCGGATCCGCAAGAAAGAATGATCGGTCAACTAACAATAAAATTGCTGAGACATAATTATGTAACTCAATCTTGGTATAATTAAGATAGTTATTGTGATTTTTGCCTATCTTATCAATTTAACGGGATGTGCCAATTTTTCGTTTATAGCGGGTACCTAAAAATCAGTATCCCATAATAAAGTTATAAGAAATATACAGAATGTAAGTGGTAAGAAATGTCACATGCAACATAATTATACGTTTGATTCTTAATACTGCACGAAAGAAAGCAAATGAATACATAAGTGCGTAAATAATAATTAAATTAATTGTCCTAAGGTAACTCGATTCTAAATGCCTGTGACAGATAAGAAAAATGCAAAAATCAAGATAACAAAAGTCATCTCATAATAGCACTTAAGGGTTCGCATGTTTTAATTAATTATGTTGTAACCGTTATTGTTGGAATTTAACCCCTATGGTTACCTAAACCTTATTTTGCGTGTACCTTGTTCTATACAATTATACCAAAGTATATAAATACTTTTCGATTTCTTCTTTAACATTGAGGATGTTTTACTCAATTCTATCTACCTATATCATTTATATGTTTGTTTCTTATGTATTGTACTAAGTTCTTGTACGTAGCTCGACTATCTTGATCACACTCTTAACATAGTGAGAGATGCTTCCTGACTTGGTAACTACTTTACCCTGCTACCTCCAACAACTATCCTAAAGTAATTTTATTTTATTTTTCGTCGTTCTTGGTTTTAATTGGCAAGGTGACGTAATCATTTTATTAACGGTTACTATTCTCTTTTTTCGAATAATTTCTTTGGTGAACTATAAGAATGTTACGCTGCGTTTAATGTGGAGTTCATAATGAATAATTAATGAAATAAGAAGATAATTATATCATTTATTCCTATGGGATAACTTATAAGTTAACTACTATCCTATATCCTATAGAATATATGATTTAATAAGTGAATTAAGCAGGAATGAGTCTGGAAAGACTAGAATTGTGTAACTGTCTAATGTTACTTAACACAAATGAGGATAGAAAGTACGGAGTGTTCCTCGCATATTTTACAGTATGACGTGTAAGAAACATTCAAGAAAAGAGTTGTAAAAGAAAGCGTATAAGAATTGGAGGATATGATTATGTCCGGAAAGTAAAGATCGACGACGATACAAAATGAATCAAAGAGTTATAAATCACCTAACTTACTGTTCCTGGGCGGCCCGACTTATTTGATTCATTGATTAGTGTATAGAAGGATAAGAATTAAAGATAAATAAAAGAATGCCGTATAATTAGAGTAACATGTCATCACGGATGTCCCATATAAGTTACATTAGCATGCTATATAACCCAACTTACTGTTTCATATAGAACCTTCTATAAGATCTGATATTCTAACATGTATCTTTCATAATGATACATGTTATTGAAATAAAAGTGAACTGCACTTTTGTTTAAATAGGAGGTAGCCGTTAGATAAGCCACAAATATTTGATTCTTGCACGGACATAAAGAAATTGATTACTCCTTTATTTTTTATAGAGCAGTGTATTATGGAGTTTAGATATTCCTCAGACTCATATTTTTTGACTTTTGAGTGAATACTGAAGACCGAGCTCCGAGAAAAAAACACGTTTCGCTACACTTTAAAAGATCAAGAGAATAATATTTTAATACACATTATTAGTTCACTGCTTGTGCATATTCTTAAGAGAAAGAGGAACAAGAGGATTATGACAAACTCCTTTACCAAGATCGACACTCTTTGCATATCCTATATTGAACTTATGACTTCATGTGCTATTTTACATAATACCCTTTTTCATTGTTACTCTTTTCATTTATATCCAAAACCGCTACTCTAAATCTATCTAGATCTCTTATTATTCATTACGTTCAAACTTATCCTATAATAACATAACGGTTAGGAGTTAAGTTAAGTTATGATATAAGTTAGAATAACTTTCCTATTCTTTAGAGATTTAGGGAGTATTCGTCTTTAATTTTTCTAGCGAGACAAGTATAAGAAGATTTAGTCCCCTTAAACTTCTATTTATAAACCTTAATTAAATATTAAGTTTCGATAATCTTGACACTTTTCCTCTTAGCAGTCGGATATAAAGTATTCCAACAACATTTCAAAATATCTTAACATTCAAAAGTTAGAAGTCTTACATATAAAACATACTTCTGTTATTTTGTTTCTCTTAATACTTATTTTTAAGGAATAAAATATTTACATCTCTGTTTGCAGATTCAAATCTTTTAAAGATTTCCTTATCTCTTTTGTAATTCTTACGTATTGCCATTTACGTGACTTTACCCTATTCTTTATATCGCAAGTCTTCTCATTTAGTCTTTTTTACCCTTGGTTTCTTTTTCCCTTACCTCTTTCCAAGATCTCATTATCAGCCTCTTTCTTATTTAAAGTAAACGGTCTTATCATCACTCTATTATATAATCCATATCTTCTTCTTCCTTTTCTTCTGGCTATCTTCTTATTTCTAGCATATAAATATATACATCTAAAGTCTTGAATTTCTTTTGTTTATTCTTATAGTGAACTGACTTCTACGCTTCTTGTCTTTTATAAAAAGTAAGAATCTGCCGTCATTGCCTCCCTGATTTAATTTCCCCCGCATCCCCCTATCCTTTGACCTTTTCTGATACCGTTCATTCACTTTCTTTCCCGAGTATCCCGATTTCTTCTATTATATATACCCTTTCACTTTAAAGAATAAGGACTTCTGTTTAGTTTGTTTATATATTTATTGTTAATACTTCTTCTATCATCCCCTTTTGCATCATATATAAACTTCACTTTTCTCTCTGTGTTGGTCTTGTGTTTTCTTCTGACGTGTGTTGTTTGCCTACTCTGTGCTGCCCTCTTTTAGTCTTAGATTGAAATTTCATTAATATCTCTCTCATTACTTGCGCGCTAAACATCCAATACTTTTCTTTTATATATATCCCATATATAATTTAAAGCGTTAACTAACGATTCTATTTCTTATTAAAGAACACTTTAGAGGAAAGAAAATTCTATTGATTTGCTTTACGACTTTTCTCAAGTTTCTAATTTTTTGTTTTTCTCTTTTTCGCTCTTCAAATCATGTCCGAAGCTCCGAAATATTCACAAGATTTACCTATAAATCATACAACAGAGGACTCCAATGATCCACTGCCAACTTATACCCCTTCAGTTGTTCGCTTTGGAATATTGAATAGAAAACATGAAATGACGTCTCCTGTTGAATCTTCTGTATTTCGTTCTTGGTCAAAGGTTTTAGTAGTGTTGAACAATACTCAACTGAATATTTACCGTCTTCCTAAATTCTTCAACTCTATAAACAGAATACCTACTTCAACAAGCTTATACCCTCATGAACATACCGCATCTTTACATATTCCTGATATTTCATCTGTAAATTGTCATATTTCTTCAAATTTACTTAATGACCCTGATTTACTTTCTTCACGTTCAAGAACTTCCTCCGACGCTTCCGTGGACAGTATCTTAAGCATACTGCAGCCTTCAAATATATCTGTTTCTTCAAACCCTATAGAAGACTTAGACAAAGTACTATCTACTTCTGAATTAATTCGCTCTTACACTCTTCAGTATTCCAATATAGGCGTTTCTTCTGACTATTTCAAAAGGAAGAATGTATTCAGATTACGTGTCGAAGGTGAACAGATGCTTTTTGAGTGTGCTTCTCCTACTGATCTGATATATTGGGTCCATGCTTTACAAGCAGGAATAGACCTAGCTTTACCTATAGATGATAGATCTCTACCTAAGCAACGAACTGTTCCTCGCCGTAGACGGCGCAGAAGGCAGGCAAGATCTGATCATATTCTTAGACCTTTGCCTTTTCAATCTATTCCACTTTCTTCTCCCTCCTCTTCTGCATCTCCTTCGTCTGCTACTACAAGGTCTTCTTCCTCTTCCACAATCATTTCTTCTAATAGAAATAATACTACTTCTAGCTCTAGATTTTCAAGAATTCCAGATGCTCTAAGCTCTATTAAAGGCAGATCTCGTACGCTATCTACTCCTCCTTTAACTTCTCTTGTTAAACGATTTAGAAGTAGGAGCAGTACACTTGTTGATACTGCAGCTGATATACCCGATATGCCTTCTTTACCTACTAGCGCAACTTCATCTCTAATTAAAGCTGTTGCTAAAATTCCTGCTACTGAAACCAATGCATCCAGCATCAATGTTTCTGGAAAAGATATCAACAGCTCTGATTCTGAATTATCATTGAGACCCCTTCAGCCTTTACAATTATCTAATGAAGCAGTTGAATCGGACAGTGATCCTGATGAAATGCCAGATGATGATGAGGATGATGTAGATCCTGATCTTGAAAGTCCCGGTGATATTGAAGGGTCGGGCAATTCAGTATCAAACTTATCATTATCAGTAAATGCATTAACTCTTTCTGCTACAGAATCTTCTACATATTCAGGCGCTACAACGGTTGCGGATTCTGTTGATCTCGTTAGAGGTGTTTCAAACCAATGGGTAGATCGTGAAGCCTATTCTTCTTACGATCAAAGTCGTAGAACATCAGGTATTAAATTTCTTGATGATGAAATTGAGGAAATCGTTTATCAAAAATGGTGCCCAATGTCTCAAAAGATGTCTGATGGTCAATTGACAAGATATGCATTAAGGTGTTTACCTTCGTTAACATCCAATGCATCTTGGAGCTATATACCTATTCTTAAGAATTCGCGCTATGTGGTTTATCACCGTAGAGCTTATGAATCTGTATCAGGACTTTATTTATAATGCTTGAATGATTTTACTTTTATTTTATGACGAACTATGACTTGGTTACTTGTCCTCTTTTTTGGCTTTTTTCTTTTTTTTCTTTTCTTTTTCTTTTTCCTCTGTGGCATCATCATGCATTCATCTGAAATTGCATATCTTTTCAATTACAGATATTGTACATATATTTTAACTAATTTAGATGACCCTTTTCTTGTGACATATTTTAGTTGTATTTTTATGATTATCCTCCTATATATAGGCCATCTCTTGAGAAATGAGGATCGACCTTCACTTTTTAAATATGCGGCTGGCTTAAACTTACAGTATATAAAGTGGAATTTGCGCCGAACCTTTTCTTTTTTTCCTTAACATCATAATATCGCGTGTAGGCGTCTTATTGAATTTGATAATAATGATTTTATTATTATTGTTAATTGATATTCAATACAGATGTATCAAATATATTATGCGCGTGTAGAATAACAGCTGAATCTTATTTCTTTAAGTGAAAGTTGGAATCATTACTGGGCACCTAATATTGAGAAAGAATTTTTTTTCTTCTTTGAAGTATCGGGAATCAGTGCGACTCATATTCATTACTTTTTTCTTCCTTATTTATGTATATTACTTTATTTTTATGTTCTTTTGTTTAATAAGCTGTAGTTTTTGTATTGATTTTAGTATATTCATATTAAGAAAGAAAATTTATCAACAAAATTTCACTATAGGCATCGCGGAATGCTTTTGGATACACATACAACTCTTATTTGCTAGAAACGCCAACATTTATATCTCCATGCAAAACTTCTTATTTTTTGTCAGAATTTTGTGAACAATGAAAAGATTTTTACATACTTCAATTAATAAAATACTTGAATTTAAAAATGCGATGTCAAAAGTACCAAGTTCAGTTGCAATTCTTACAACTGCATTGCCTGATGATCGAAAAAGAGCTGGAATGACTATTTCTTCACTGTCTTCAGTTTCTTTAAAACCTAGCCAATTACTTTCTTTTAATATCGCAACTCCTTCTACTACTTTAGATATACTACACCATTCAGAAAATTCACAATCTCATATGCTCTTACATCTATTTCATTCATCGTCAGAAGCTTCAACGATTTGTAGATCTTTTGCAAATAATCCTCAAAATGCTTTAAAACAGCTACCTTTATATAAGCCTGGTGATTCTAATATTTCTATTCCGACTATACCACAAGCTTCTTTGATATTTCATTGTACTGTTCATTCTGTTTATACTGTACAAGATCATGAACTTTGGGTTGTAAATGTTATATCTATTAAGCAGAACAATGATTCGAATGATTCACTATCTTCGTCTCTGCTTTATTGTAATCATCAATTTCATTCTGTGGGCTCTTCTTTAATAGAGAACTAACTGCTCTCATAGTTTTTCATTTTTAGTATGTTCCGCTATCATTATTTATTCTAACATCATATGTGTATTTAGCTGCATATTTCCTACTCATGACATCATTTTTGATTATCCTTTGTTATTTATAGTATTCATCTTCCTCCTCGTTGTCATTGTTAGCTGTCAAACTTGGAGGTGCAGGAGGTGGAACTGCCAACAATTCTCCTTGTTCAATCGCCTTTCGTATAGTCATAGTATTATTCTGAATATCTTCGATGCGTTTATCCATTTTAGCTATCGCAATAGAGAACTCCTCGTGCACGTTTTCGCGACGTTCCTTTAACCCTTCATATTTAGTCTTCTCTTCTTCAAACTCTAGCTGTTCATTTTGTAAAAAGGTATGCTTCTCTGTCTTTTTCAGATCAAGCTCTCTAGATATCTTATCATATCTTCCAATGGCCTTCTCGAGCTTTAACTGTATGGACCCAAGATCATTTTCGTCTTCTTGTCTTTTCTTCTCCACTTCTCGTTTAAGAATAAACAGTTGATCTTCAAGTTCTTCCACAACTCTCGTGCCCTTACTATACTTATCATGAGCTCCATGAAGTTGTTTTTTAAGCTCTCCGCCTTCATCCAAATCATAATCAACTGCATCAACTAATATTTGAACTTGTTCAATGTCTTCTTCTATTCTTCGCGACTCTTCTTTTACCGCTAAAAGTCTTCGATAGTTTCTCTCGTCATTTTTATCCACTCCTGTAAGTTGGTTCTGCCCATCAAAGCCACCAGGCATATACAACTCCGTATTTATACTTGTCATGTCCCCAACTCGACTCTTTAAACTGTCTAGTTCGGTTCTCAGTTGATTTAGTTCTCGGGCGCTTTCTTTGCGCTTTCTTTTAAGTCTGTTCTTTTCTTCTGAAAGTGTATTCGTGGCTGCAGTCAATCCATCCAACAATGTTGTCACAGGAGAAATATGCCTAGTGGCTCTAGTACCAGCAGGTACTGCATCGTCCAAAGATGTACTCACTAACACCTCTGCAATCACAAGAGACTCGTAAAAGGTTTCATGAATCGAAACTGGTTCATCATCTTCTGAATCTGACAAAGCAGAATCGTCTTCAACCTCGTGATTTGATCTTTGAAAAGTCCTACTTATGCTGATATCGTATATCGTACTTGGTGAAAGCCCTGATATTCTTAGATACACTTCAGAGTGAGTTTCCCCGTCTTCTGACTCTTCAATTGTACGTTCTTCAATAGTAGATTGCGGCCATGCAATTCCATTGACTGTTACTTGAAAAGAGACCCAATGCAATGTCAATATATCAACTTCATACACTGGCTGGTAAAAAAACGGAGGATCTAATTCAAAAGACACCGTCGTATCTGATATACATGATACAGCACAAACTACATTTCCAGGTTGTAAGAAATCAGGTATCTGAAATTTTTCGAGACCAATAGAAGAGGAAGTGGAAGTAAAAAATAGATAAACTGAATAAAAAAAGCCGGTCATCGTACCTAATATATACTGCAAAGCGTATGAAAACTGATTGCTAGCAATTTGTGAGTTCTTCGTTTCCCGTGCTGCCAGAACTATGGTACTTGCAATTGCAGACCAAAGGGGTTGCTGACTTCTAATAGCCAAAAGCTTGCGACGTCTTTTAGCAGCTTGAAAAGGATTGAGTTCTAAATCAGAGCCTGCTATATTGGCCTGCTCTTCGAACATTTCAGCAGAAGAAGAGGCGAGATGTTCTGTGTTTTTATGTTTCTGTCCTGTTTCTTCTGGCTTATAAGAATAAAATTTGTGAATTACTTGGGCTAAATTATATCCCACAATATGAATAGCAATAGCCTGAGCAAGCCAACCATTTTTACTTGCAAGTAAAGATCTCAATGCAGAAGTTACCTTCAAAGGGTTAGAAACTCCTAATTTGGAAAGCAAGGAATACAAGGGAGCAAGGAATAGTTTGTGAGATAATGTATTGATCGTTCCTGGAGTGGTCGTCTCATAAAATCCAAAAGAGTATATCGCAGGAGCAAGCATTGAAGGGAATAACCTTGATATTATAATAGTAGCCACATGATAGAAAAGCCTTAATGATTCTAAAATTAGAGTAACTCTACAAGAATTATAGAATCTGTGAAATACAGAACCACCCCCCATATTAGAAGCTACCAAAGCAGTTGCACAATCAAATAAAACCATGCGATATTGTGGTAACAAAGCTGCATCGCAGGCAACAACAATAGCATCAGAAAATAATAATAAAGAAAACGTTATATCTGAAGAAGAGTTTGGCGAATGAGATACAATTGATGTCGAAGACGTAGGTGCTACAGGAACAGGAGAGAAAGTGAAAAAAGTGAAAGTTACCAAAAGGTATAGTAAATGAATAATAGTTATCATTGTAGGGGGGAATTGCAGTATAAGAACAAAGATTGCCAACGTATCTAAGAATGCTGCCGGAGGCAGGACCGTAGATAGAATAGTTTGTGTCGCTTTACCTTTGTCTGTGTCAGGCATTCTTTGTGAACTCATGTAAGAAATAACATTTGCAAGAAAAGTCCAAATTGAAAACTTATAAGGGTATTGATAACGTGAAATAGATCAAACTGAAAGAATTAAAATTGTATAAAGATCTGGCAATATAGTGTGTTTGTTGATATATGTAGCCGTTAGTACAATATTTCAAAACAGAATATGACGAGGACGAGAAATGTCCGGAATGGCTTCTTCAAGATGAATATCCTGTATATTATATTAATACGTTGATTTGTTTATAAATCAAGTACAAGGGGTATAAGTACACTGGACGTATGTTGTTTAGGATGGTTCCTGAATGAGTGAGGTAAAAGGTGAAAACGGCTAGACTAGTATGTGGTATCCCATATAAATTAGGATACTGAAAGTAAAAGTTATATTATAACTTACCGGTTGCTGGTTAGAAGGGTGAATCTATCCCATAAAAAGTTACCAGATCTCACACTAAAGTATGTGATGACAGCCCATTTCTAAGACCTAGGGTCTAGGGAATAGGTCTCACGTCTTGCACAGTTTAGACATTTGATATAGTTTCCCGGGATGTTTAATAGATAACAATGATG